>VXAZ01009789.1:3517912-3675715 GCA_013399875.1 Gymnorhina tibicen | reverse complement strand
AAAATAAAAAAAAAAAAATTTCAAATGCCAGCTATGTAAATATGCCCCTACTACATGCTGTTGTGGCATGCACTGAAGTGTCAAAGCCATACAGACACAAAGATGTGAAAGACAATTTACAGCCTTGGCACCTGCACCAACACATCCGTAGGAACAGGACAGACCTCCAGCAGGCAGAAATGTGATTGTCTGGGTTTCATTACACAGAGCTTCGCATACAGCTATATCCCGATTTTCACCTCATTCAGATAATGAAATCCAGGCTTTAGGTGTAGAGCACTGATAGGTACAATCCAAAGGAAAGCCACAAATTTAGTTTCCACTGGGGTAATCCCCAGCTACGGGATGCTGCCTATTTCCTCACTGACAGCACCCTTCAGCCATCCTGATTCTGGCTCTCTCATTGTCCATGTCCATTTTTCCATTTCCACTGAACTCCGTCCTAAGGAAACACATCTGAGGACTACTTCATCCCTCTTTCCCATCAAGGCTTAGCGCTGGCATAGTGGCAGTAAGAAAAACAGACTGACTGTCCCAGGGAATCACGGCAGAGAAATTCACAACCCCGAGCCAAGTCTTTGTGACTGACAGGAGCCTGCCAGCAACTGTGAAAAAAAGGTTTGAAACCAGGTGCCAAATGTTTTCATGCAGAGGCAGCAAGGGTACGACTGCTGTAAAAGCTGGTTTTGGCAGTCGTGCACATTTCCTCTGAGCACTGAGCCTCAGCTCCAGCTGCGAGAGAAAAGCTCAGAGGGGCTGTTGTGCTGCAGGGGGAAGCCTGGCTGGCTCCGGGCATGCAGACCTTCATACCCTACACGCACTGCCCCAGGGAAGTCTCATCTCGTATGCATTTTCTCTAGTGTCTCCACAATGAAGTGGCAGGAAAGTTTCTCCATAGTAAAAAAGGAAAAAATAGCCAAGACAAAAAACCTCCTGGGTGTTGCCGCTCTGTTCACAGATAAGCTAAATACAGAGATGCAAACCGCGGGGACTTCAAAAGCCCTGGGGAATCAACAGCCACAGAATGCAACTTCTTCTCCAAAGCCTTGTAAGAAGGAGAGGTGAGATGGGCAGCTAGGCACCAGGAAGGCAGGCAGAGCTTGTAGAACATAATTTTTACAAACCACTCCGAAAGATACGACGACAGATGACCTGACGTCCAAAAGGACAGGTTGAGGCCAAGAATATTTACCCCTTGTAATGAAAATGGAACATTTGACATTAAGTTAGAAATAACCAAAAGAAGAGTCCTGTTGTTTTCCTTTCACATCTCTAACTTACACCAAGCAACACTCGATGTCATATGTTTACATTACACATGTAAAGTATCTACAGCGTTTTTCTCTAGGTCAGTAGTTAAAAGCATAAATGTTGTTTCCAACAACAGCAAAGGGCAGGTTGGACGCCTCACTAACCAAACACCTCCTCCCCCTTCTGCACACTGAACATGTGCAACATTTTACTCCTTTTATCAGAAGTGGTAACTCTGACAATGCAAACTCTGGAACTGGAACAGTGGGACTGGCTGACAGAACTGCACATGAATCCTAAACATTAAAGAAGGAGAAACGGAACCAAATGCTCTCTGGGAATCTGTAAAACTCAATACCATGTTATTAGGACTATAATGAGCAAGTCTTGACTAATCAATATCCAACAATGGACACAAATGTATGTACACTAAAAAAATTGTGCTTAAAACCCCATTTTTCAAATTTTAGGTCTCTGACGAGGCTATAGTTGCTAGTCCAAAAGCATGAAAGATTCCCCAGACGGCTCTGTTCTTACAAGGAAATGAAAAAGTTCCAGTTGCACAAGCAGCACAGTCCTGCTCATCTCTCGGTTCATTTTGTCCACAAGGCCGAGAGACCCTAACGCAAGCATGGAGGGAAGGAGTTCTAGCAGCTGCTTCCTGTCTGCAGCTCGTGGTTTTGATTCTTTGAATACCTTCCAGCCCTCACCATGCCTTCTGGGGTGTTAAGTTTGGGGCTGGTTTTTCGTTGGTTTTTTTTCTTTTTTTTTTTCTTTTTAAGATCTTGCTTAAAGAATGGCAACCTGACTTTAGCATTGCGGTGTTACAAACACTGCAGCTAACAGCGTGAGGGCAGACTGCCTCAGAGCATACGGTTCTTCTGAACATGGAACACAAGTTTGTCTTTTCTGGTGCATTTACTACATTTCAGGTTTTGCATGGAGGGTGAAAGAATACAAAAGGATATCCCTAGGACAGTACTGCAAAACCTATGCTATTAAGCCATTCCAGTTCCCTTCAGAATAAACATTACAAGGATAACCTATACTTAGAAACAGCATCTTTGAGCTGCATTCAGCTTTGATCAAGTGCTTGTTTTCACTGCTTTTTGAACACTCTTATTGATGATACCCTATTTTTTTTTACCATATTTTATATGGGTCATAACAGTCATCAATCATGAAAGAAATGGCTTTCTCCTACATTTTAAACAGGGTATTTTAATACAATCTTTTTCTTTTACCTAAATGTAAGCATTCCTTTTAAAACCCCTAATGACCAAACAGAGAGACTATCGAAGTTGTTCAGACTTTGAACATGTGGGGTTTTTTTAAACAGGAATGAACATAAATCAATGTTCTGTGTTTTCTAAAGTTACATTTCTTTTGCCCCTGCCCTTTCACAGACTCCAAAACACTATTTTTCCATGTTTCGAAAAGAAAAGCAAATTCTCTGAACTGCACCCACCAGTTTGTACACTATGTAGATACATTTTGGGTGTTCTTGACCTTGGATGTTTAAAATTGGTATACAAATATTTTAGAAGGAAATTAGTGCTTTCATATTCATTATTGATTGCACCTCCAATACTGTTTTAGCTATGCATCCTGCAGTTTAAGTGACATGTGGTTTCCTCACTCCCACTGTGTTATTTCACTTTAATATTTAAACAGATTTTTGTCAATTTTGATCCTAGCAAAAAAAACACCCAGAGGAGGCTGTGCAATGGAGTTTTTCTTCCTCTCTTCTGCTAAAAGCAGAGGAAGAATTTTTCTTCCTGTCTTGGGTGAACCAGTCACTGCCACACTTCTCCCTTTTCTGAGTTTGCTTAAACCATTGACTCTACAAACTTAACTAGTGTGTGGCTTTGCTTAGCGGTACCAAATCACTCCTGAACCATGAATTGAATTTACTCCAATACACAATCAATGAAAATAGGAATATTTATTAGGCATAAATACACACTGTATATCCCCTTATTCTCTGCAAGAAAAAAAAATTCCCTGCTACAAAGGGAAGTGAGCTGTTCTCTTTGCTGCAATGGCTCCAACTCGCTCACAGGGGCTCACAAAAGCCCACAGCAATCTTTCAGGCCTCACACTCTTAGGAGATCTCTCTACTCTGCCAGAAGAGACAAGGGATTAATCAATCCAACAGAAAAGCTCTTGCTTCCAACTACAAAAAGATACACAGTAAACAGGATGGCATAACTCTGACATTTCACTGTCTTCCACTCATTTTAAAAATTATCAGCTTTGACACAGGATTAAAAAAAACTAAACTTGAGAAGACATTCTGCAACAGAAGTGGCATTATCAGCTTTTATTATAGAAACCTGGTAAGAGAGCAGTGGTTTGGTTTTCTCCCTAATCATCTGTTCATTTAGATTTAAAAAAAAAAAAATCTAACTACACTTACAGCAGTGAAAGAAAATATGAAGAAAAATACATTCCCATCATAATTGTACCCAATTCTCCTTGAGCTGGATCCTTATACTGAAAATTACAAAATGAATGAGAGAAACTAACCTGCTATTTTTATTTTTTACTGCTTAATTATTGTCTTACTACCTTAAACGTGCAGCAGCTTGCAGCAGGTTGTATTATCTATGTGTTACACTTCCAAAATGCCACTGCAGAACTTAAGAGAAAGTGGGATTGATTCCTCTCTTTTTTAAAAATGTTATTTAAAACGTTGTTCTTTAGCTTTCACTTGTCTGGAGGTCGAAAAGAACGTTTTGAGTTCTTAAAGTATGATGGCAATCATACCATGTATTTTAGATGTAGATACTGTGATAAGTAAGAGCAAACCAGAAATACCTGTCACTAACCATGTAGTTGTATTTACTGTTAAGATGTCTCTTGGAATTTCACCAGCTCTACTGACTTCAGAAATTTTTGTCCTCTCCTTTATGCTCTTCACCCACTGTTCTAACCCAACTCTATGATCATGTCATAAACTACATTTGAGGACTGATAAGCAGAGAGAGACGGAGGGACAGATGTCTTAAAATGTTATTCTGAAGGGCAGGTACAGTCCACTGCTTATTTCCCAGCTTTGCCACATCAAGAGGCATTCTGCCATGGTAGAGGCAGTAATTTCTGACATTAATATTGCCTCTTAGAGCACATAGGACTGTACCTCACTTTTACTCTACAAGGTTTATAGACACTTCAAAATATTTGTTGTGGAATTGTGCTTAAAAACATTCGTGAAAGGGCACAGGACTGAACACATTCCAAATTGGTAACAAGTCATAAAACTTCATCTAAGGCCAACTTCAGTCCTCACTATTTATGATAAAAATACCAGTAGTACGTATGAGTTCAGTGAAACTCTTGACATGAATTTAGTTGGGCATTTCAGTGCAATACAGTGAGTTCAAACCAAACCAAACCCAATATCCCAAGCTTTTAGTCCTGCTCTAGTCAATCTCAGCAGCAGCCTACAGTGAACAAATGCAGCAAGAGCAACTACAGGCAAGCAGATGCACCTAGAAAACACACCAGAAAAGGCCATGCTTTGTGAAAAACAGGCTCCCACATCTTTTGTAGTCAATGCACAAAGTCATTCTGGGGAGATACAACTGGGAAAAAATATATTGCAATTAACCAATGTTGTGTAAGTGGTTTTATAAAACATACAACATGAAAGATAAACCTTATCTGATACCAATATTCTCCTAGCATTTTTTCATAGATATTATGGTCTCAATGAAAGGCAATACTTGTACTAGAGAGCTAAAATTTTATGGGTCAGATGTCGCAGGGGGAGATTTCAAATTGAAAGCTGCAATTCATATCCAGCAGCAATCTGAGTTATGCCTCTACCTTCTTCATTTTTTTACATCAAACTTCAAATCCAAAACCAAGACCAAAATATATACAAGCTGATGAACACTAAACTGAGTGAAACAGCCTCAGTGCTGAAATTTTTTAAAAGCTATTCAGCATTACACATTATTTTATGTACCACACTACCTGTAATGTTTCTTAAAATTGTGTTCCTCCCTTTTTACTTAACAAGCACTAATTTTACTGCTTACAGGTATTTCCAACAGCACAGAAATTCCCTTGCTGCACTCACTAAAAATAGTAGCATGAAACAGCATCAAAACCAGCTTAACTGAGGCAGATGCATGAAATGTAATCTTCAGACAACAGTAAAGTCAGAGGATTTGGAGAGAGAGAAGTTTTGGAAAATATGAGAGATGTCAACAGGAGAAAGATGTGAGAAAGTTGAAGGAAGGAGAATGAGACACTAGAGGAAGGGGGGAAAATCTCATTCAAAAGAATTAATGTAGTCAGCTTCTGAAGGGGTTTGAGATTACAAAAACATCCCCTCAAAAAATAGAAAACAAGATAAGAAAACTGAAACCAAACCTATAAAGCAAATGAAACATAAAATGAGAACATAGAAAGTAAGAGTTCCCTCCATGGTAATTTGTTTTTTAAAAAAATAAATAAAGGAGATGATCCATGTTTTCCACAAAAAGGAACAAAAATATCAGCATATAAACTTCATTAGCTGCATTAATGCTGTTAGCTTGTTGCTGTAGCTGAGGTACCTACAGCATGCAGAGCACAAACAGCAGAGATTGTATGAGCTATGTGGGTAAGATCAGGGCAAGGCACAGTCTAGATTTAGATACAGCTTTTGGAAACTTTTGATCACTGCTGTTCAAGGATTAACAGCCCTTAAAACCACTCGTATCCAATACTTTTGCACTGTAGCCTATGGAGAAATGCCCTTAAGACCTGCATACAACAAATGATAATTATTGATTTTATATTAAGATGAAGGTCTAGTTGTTGGTCAAAGTTAAGTGTTACATATATAACAAACAGGCCAGGCTACTGCAGTACAAGTTTAAGTTTTTGGTGAATTTTTGATTACTGATGTACTTAGGTTTCCCACTGTCTGTGACACTCAGAACATGCACCACATGGTCTCCATCTTCAGAACAACTCCTACTACAATTCATTAAGATCCAACAGAGCAGGCAAAGAAAATGGCTTGTGACAGGATTCTCTGCCTTGCTAGTTCAGGGCTCCTCTGTCTATGAGAAGCTTCACAGAAAGGGAACTTTTTTCCCTTAAGACTTTAGCCTGCCAAGTGAACTAACATGGATCAATTTAAAACCATCATAAGGTCTGAGGCACCCTGTCAGATGGATTCTTTCCTACCACCTAAACAGCTCTGAAACAGTGGTACAAAGTCACAACGTGTGCTTGAGAATGCTGACTGTGCTTTTAACATTTTACCTTACACTATCAAACAAATTTATAACTGAATTTCCCCTTCGTAGCTGGAGTTCTACACTTGCAAACAAGCACGGAAGCAGTTGTTACTCTGGTACCATACCTACCAAAGTACCAATTTCACTGCCTGAGCAAACTGTTTTCAACATGCACACAAAGAGCAGAACAACAGTTAATGTTAGTAAATTTAGATTACTAGCTTCATATTTTTCATTGTATTAGAGGACTGATTTTTTTTTATTCAGATAATCTCATTAATTAGCACAGAAAGCAGCTCAATTTCTACATGAACCTACATTATTTTTACTCGGCAAAAAGAAGTACTTTCAAATGCTTATGAAAACAACTGCCTCTAAAACAGCAGCTGTATTCACCTTCATTTTCCATTTCTGGGCAACCACTTGGAAAATAACTCAGCTTTTCGGGTTTTCATTCTCAATAGAGTAATGCAATAAGGCATCATTCATGGCTCCAGAAAAATATATCTAAGGAGAAAAAAAGTCTATGCTCACTAACTCATACTCACTCTCCTAAATGAGACACATCTTTTCATTAGTCATAACCAGAAACATCCTGACAACATTCCCTGTTGGTTTACTTGCACATACTCCATCTACACCAACAGCAGAAGATGAAGACCTGTCTTTTAGACCTCTCTATGCCTCAGACAGCTGAGACTGCCAGCACTACTCCGAGTCTCTGCTTCTGCAAACACACAAACAGAAATGCCCTATAAAAGCAAACACACATCAGAGCACACTGCACTTGCCTGCCTTGCATGGTATTTTTCAGGTCAGCCCAGAGCTGGGCATTGGCACAAGACTTGCTGTTTTCTATGTAGCATTTTCTCTGCAAAGATCTTGATCAGCTTCTGGAGTTCATAGTCCAGGCTTCTAAAAAGTGCTATTGCTCGAGTATTTTTTACTTGTTTTTTTGTTTGACATAAGCCTTGTTCTCGATTCAAACACCACGAGTAGTTTTTAGTCACATTTATGAGTGCTGATTTGGTAAGAAATAGAAAGCTAAACCCTCCTCTCAGATTCAATGTTCTTTAGCTCAGTTTTAATTGAGGAATCAGTTAACTTCATCATCTTGGAATTTGATAAATGAACTCTGAGAAATTCAGGAAAAGTAAATCAGGTACAGGTCCCCATTTCTGATTTCTTGAGACATGACAGCAGTTCATATATGCATATATTGATCAATACACATAACAGAGGAATACATGAAGTATAGACAGTTTCATGAATAATCTTGCCTAAACACTTTTCTGTTGCATTACAAACGGACTACTGCTTAATGTCAACTTTCTTCAAGAAAATATGGTTCTAAGTAAAATATATAGCTTAGTTAAAACTTCCTTTTGACAGTTTCCAAATAAAAGACAGTATCTTATACCTTGAAAATCCTAAAATAATTCTGTTGAACAATTTGTGTCAAAATTCTAAGTTCCCTCTCACAACTTCATCTCTGTAGAGTAGTGGGGATTTTTTTCTGCTTAGACAAAGCAAATAAAACTTCACCAGAATATCAGTGCTAAGAATTCTTTTTTCCTTTTCTGAGTTTTGGTGATGCAAGACAACATCAAAGACTGTTCTCCCTGTACTATTAAACATACAAAAATACGCTCTGAATAAGATGCAAGAGGAAGCCAACAAAACTAAATTGAGTATTTTTTCTTGAGAGGAGAAAAATTAAGGAAGAGACCCTCATATTCAGGTTCTAGAGAATTGCAGAAATTTCAATAGAGCCATAGTTCTCCTCTGATGAGTAGAGAGTACTTATCTGCTACGCAGAAAAATCTGAACATGTATTTAAATAAGCACAGGAATAATAGGACCAGTCTTCTAGCAAAAACCAAGAGACAAAACAAAACTCCAGAAACACAGAATTCATGCATAAATGGAAAAGGCCCGAGAAGCACTGCAGGGATGGGGACATCCACCAGACTGCAGGGCAGAGCGGTGAGAAAGGCAAAGAATGCAGGCAGCAAAGGGCACAAGGCAGTGATGAAGAGTAGATAGTAACTAACCACAGAAAATTAGTTTAAACATTAAGTGATGAAAGCCTAAGTAGGAATGATCAGACAGATTACATTCTTTGGGCATAAGGCAAGGGTGAACACAGGGGAGCAAGCGTGGAGGAAGGAAAGCAGCAGTTCTGCTGCCCAGAGCCTGTGGTCACAGCACCCTGCTACTTGCTGTGGTTATTGCTTTGTTAACCTGAAGTCTCAAAGTGCCACCTTTTTTTAGTATTTAGCAGACTGTTCAAGACACAGGCTGATTAGTCACTTCCGCAAGAGAACCAGACATAAGGAATTACCTAAAAGCCCCACAATTTGAATAGAAATATTCTCATGCACTCCCATTTAACTCTGTATCCAGCATCAGCATGGTTAATCTAATTAACAATACACACAAAGGCAAGATTTAAAATCAGTTTGGTTGTGACTCCTACAGTTTCCAAATTCATGCCACCCAGTTGGGGGTGGCAAATCTTCATCAAAAAAAACCAAAATGTAAATGTGAATTATTCTGTAAAAGTTCAAAAATCAAAGTACATGTTATGCTTAAGTTCCTAGTATTCAAGTTCTTTCACTAAGTTTTGGCTAGATGCTAGCTAGGTATAGGAAAACTACTCTCCTATGGTGTGAAAAAGAGATGAATTCATATGCCAATTTGCTTAATTCTATAAGGAAATGTCCATAGAAAGACAGACAGTATTGAGAATTTTAGATCAGATGTCTGGTCTAGGATCCCCTTTTTCCATGATGAAACAACATACTAAAATGTGTTAGTAATATTAATATAAATAGAATTATTTATCCTAATTTAAAGCAACTTTGTACTAATTTGGCCAGGAAAAACCTGTTTGTTTTCTAAAATGGTATGATCTTGCTTTTAACAAACATTTTTTTGCCACAAAACATGCAACTGAGAAAAACCATCTTATATCCAGCCTATATCCAGCCTCCAAGTTAGCATATACCAAAATGTCGACCTCACCACTTTGAAAATTGTATGATGACATTTCTAATCAGGTGGTTTAAGAACTTTCATTAACTTCACTGAGTTAATTCAACTTCAAGATTCGTAATGAAGCTTGTTTACCAACACCCAGCTTGTTTCTCACAGATCACAGACTGTATCCAACCACTACTTAAGGTACTCAGCTGGTCTCAACTTTCCTTTCAGTTAGCTGAAAAACTCTTAAGGGAGGTCCTCCCCAAATCAAAACACTAAAACTCAGTCTCAAAATAAACCCAGAACCATATCACTCAACAATATTTAGTAGAGCAAATAAGTTCTACGAGAGGCTGCCATGTTTATGTGTGTGTAATATAAACATATATAGTACTTTTCAAACAAACCAAAAGATATGATAAAATCATAAGAAATTGCAACAGCCAAGTAAATAATCTTAAAAATGTGCACAGCTGTTCTTGGCTAGCCACTTGTTTCAAACAGCTATTAATTTATTATTTATTATCTACGTGAGGAAAGCATTTGAAAGAAAATTTGAAGGTAAAAAAAGATATTAAGAAATAAGGTCTTAGTCCTTGTTCCACTGCTTTTGAAGGCATGAATACATCGCATGGGATCATTCCACTGCATGGCAACTACAGCCTCTTATCAGGACTTTTGATAGTGATAATATTTAGACAAGTTAAGTCAACTGCTTGGACAGGGCTGCCACAAGCTTAGCATTGTGTCCCTTCCTCATGCCATGTTTTATTCCCTAAGGCTTCTGTCATCTCCTACTTATCTCCCCGAGCCCAAACACAATTCCCAAGGTATATTCAGGTACAGCAGTCAGAGGGCACACAGCTGGGGCTATGCCTCATACCACTCAGGAAGATCATTCTATTTTTGTCTGGCACTGGGGGAGGAAACAGCTACATTATGCCCTACTGAGTCACTATGCAATCAACAACATCTCTTTGAACCGTGCTGTGAGTTTTGGACAAGAGAGAAGGCTGAATGGGAATTAGCGTAAAACTCCCCGACCCACCAGTGACCTACATTCAGTTTTTTGCTCTACTCTCCTTCATGGGCACAGCCAGTAAATCCTCCCTCAAGTAATCTACATATTTTGGTTAAAAAATGGATTACATAGTACTGAATTACACAGCTAGTATCTATTAGCCACTGCTAAGCAACACACATCATGTGCTTCCAGAATGTCACTGATGGATTTTTGTTCAAATTAGTTCTACTTTAGAAACACTTTAAACCTTCCAGCAACTTAAAAGTTGACTTGGGGAATGAATTATGCTTATGTGAACTAGACCTCAGTTGGCTTTTCCAAAGTAATTCTGTGAAGTGTTCCTTACATGTTCACAGAACAAAATGGGATCCAGTTCAAGACCTAAATGCAACCTATTCGAATCTATGCAACTCTAATTTGACAACTTTATCATATTAAGGTTAAAATTTGTGTATGAAAATATGCTCAGAATAGTACATTAAAAAAATTCAAACAATATCCCTTTGTCAGCCCCTTCACATCGTGCTGCATTACTGCATCATACAGTATAACTACTACCTAAGGCTCTTTACAGGCCGGTCTAGAGACCCATGCTGCCATATCACAGTTTTAAACTCTAACTGGGTGAAATCTAAGGTCTTATTTACTTGTAGAGGTTAGCAGTAGCTAAAGTGTGCCATTTAATTTCATTTTTGCTAATAGTTTTGATAATACTATTATTTCTTCTGTAATATTACTTTCTACTTAGCAACTGTCATTATTTACCACTGTTTCTAAACACATTGCCAAGTTTATCAGCTAATAGATTCATCATAAAATTTTACACTGAATGATTTAGTTATTGAATGGTTGCCTTGAAAATTGAATCCTCAGCTTCAAAATCTCATGAAGAAAGCCATGAAAATGCAAACAACTTATTTAATAGAACTTTTCCAAATAAATCTTATTTCACGCAAAGTTAACATTTAAGACCCAAAACCTAAGATCCCACATTTCTGCTATAACACATGTTGATAAGAAAAAGCCATGTCCCCAAATATGCTCAGAGTTTGCACAGAAAAATGCATTAATTCTTCTAGCAAGATAGTCTTTGTGATCTAATCAATTACAATGTAAGCTTTTCAGATTTGTAGATAAATATATTGGAATACACTCTTCTGACATATTTTTCCATTACCCATTTATTCAAGTATCCATGCTTTCCAAAGGCATGCGCAGCTCACATGTCTTCATAGCACAATTACTGTGTCAGTTAAGAACCACAGAACATAATTCTTGATTAGCCAACACTTCTCTATCCTTGTCACCACGTCTAACACAGTTTGAAAACATTTCTCATTAATTCGTACCTCTTTCCTTTTTATGAAATACTCAGTGTTTCCTGCTGCAAACCATTCACTGCAGCTTTCACTTTCTACTGAAATTGGACAGAAAAAGCAGTGAATGAATTTACAAGCAATCTAACTACCACAGCATTCTCCAGGTTAAACAAACCCTGAGCTTTTGACACTTACAAAGAAACAAGCAGCAACTACTGGACTTTTCACTCAGGTGCACTCCTGCTTTCCACAGAACTCCCAGCCATACAGAGCTGAAGGCAGTCTCCCCCTTGACTGCAGGAAGAGGGGGATCTCTGCAGACTGAGAAGAAAAGTCATGTCCTGCCTGGCTTTCCCCCAGCATAGGAACAGCTCCCAGGTGTGGCCCAGCACATCAGCAGCAGCTCCTCTTGGAGAATGCTCACACATGCCTAACCCTTCGGAGGAAATCACAACACTGCCTAGGTGATGGTTGAAGCCACATCTCCCTAGCTGGCAATTTGTGCCTCTGAAGTAGAGGTCAAGAGTAGCCCAATCACTCTGGTGGAGGTTTAGCACAGACACCCTTCAATCATGTTTTAAACTCATGACATAGAAGAGATGGGGGGAAGAAAGGCAGAGGGGAGAGGGGAGGGTTAGGAGGCATCTTTCAGTACTTCATATCATTCCAAGGCAAAAAAAAAGGAGGCAAAAACCAAACTTAACAAGTTGGTAATTCTCCAACTTTTTACTTGTAGAATGGAGCAATGAAAGTAATAAAATTTTTTATTTTATAACTATGCATAATAATATATCAAGCCAATTGAACTGCTGTTGTCATCAATGCATACAACAAAAGATTTAGCAAGCAACACGGGGACTGATAAATATTTCAAGTTGTTCGGTTCTTAATACCATTTTCATTTGTTTGCGCTTCTTTGCCTCCTTATCTTTGATTTTTATCAAGATACAGTCAGCTAAGGTTCAAAGTGAACTGCAGGAAACAATAAGAAAAGCAGGTAAGAGTGCAAAACTGTATTCTAGGTAACTCATAGTGCTGCTTGGGTCAGCCTCTTGCTCAGAACAAAAGGCCAGGCACAGAGGAACCACACCGAACATTAGGAAACAACAGTTTACCAGTAACATGTAGTTAAGCTAAGCTTGATGTAATCAAAACCTGTCAAGGATAAACTGGTAAGAAACTGAACACCTTTTATTTAGGTCCTGCACAAAATCATTTCTCATTTTAAATGAGGTGCCAACTTTACTGCTACTTTTGAATAAGCATCCTACTGTATCTTGAACATGACCTTCTTATTTCAAGAGAGAAAAAATGCTTCCTACCCTTCTTTGGCAGTGAACAATTTCACTGTCACAGAAAAAAAATACACACACAAACCTCTTCAAAGTGGATATGAACTTCCTCTGCAAGTCACTCATTTATTACTTTTTGGTTTTATTTGTAGTTTATATTATTATTTAGACCAATATTTGTAAATTCAGGAAGTCTGGGTTTAGATGTCAGTTCCACCATCACCTTTTGGTTACTGAAATGCTTGTATTACAAGCACTGCAGGGAATTAATAAGGTTTAAAAACATTTGTATACATACATGTGTGAGAAGACAAGTCTTAAACCCTGTTAAAGCTACTCATGCTCCACAACTCTCCTCTTCCTCAAAAACTTCTTTCACTTCAAAAGGAAATGTACACTACCAGAATTCAATGCTATGATTTCAGTGTCCCCAGGATAGGTCAATCAGACACAGATAACATTTGGACAAGAGCATCTTAAGAATAAAGAAAAGAGCACAGAAACTCAGCTTTTTTTTCTCATATTAACAGTTTCTTGTTAACCTTGCCTTTCTAACTGACAACATTTGCTGAAAAACTGAGCAGAACTACATTATAGAAGAACAGAAATATCCCAAGCACTCCCTTGGATGGGAATTTTTCATTAATGATCATATATTTGTGGTGTGTTCAACACTGTTATGTGGTCAAACCCAGACATTATTGTTACCCTTTTCATCAACTGGAAGCAAACATTACAACTTGAAAAGTTATGACAGACCTGAAAGAAATTATGAAAAATCCATTTTGAAAGACCAGTGAGGTGACAGTCCAATAGTATTATATCACTAAAATATTCAAGACGATAATCCTGAAATATTCAGGCCATATGCTCACGCAGAAGCTATACGTTCTTGCTAATGGTTTTAGGTTTATTGACCTTAGATGCCTAGAAATTTGTAAACTACTTGGCAATGACTTGGCAATGCAACACAGTGTTACAATTAAGGACACTAAATTTGTCTAGCATTGGTAATGGTTTCCCTGGCCACACCATGGCAAACCATTCCCACAAGTTTTCAGGGACTTCCCAATAAGGTGGTTCATGAGCTATACCATTACTCACTCCACTTCTTCACCCACCTCAATGCTTTACCCAAAACTATGATTTATGGTTTTTGGAGCTGGAAGTGATTTTTTTACCATTTAAGGGATGCTTTTAGGGAGGCTACTAAGGGCTTGACTTTTATGTAATTCAATACAAACAGCAGTAATAACTAACAAAGAAGGTCCCTACATGCCAAGCATTTCAGCAGTTTTGCAACAGGCTAGTATTTTCTTGCTCATTTTGTCCAAAGCATCTCCATGGAGAAGAAAGCTGAAACGTGTCTATATCTTCTGTTTCTTCACTCCTCCACATGCACAAGTACACCTTGGGGAAGTTCAAGTGTCATTTGTCCCAAACCAGTCCATCTCACCGAAATTATACTCCCGAAAACAATTGTACAGCTAGTTTCTTCAGCAAACCCTTATGCTCCTTTTTTTAGCTTATGTTACAACTAAAAGAGCTCAGACAATGAAGATACAGAGCTCTGCTTTTAATGCTGGAACTGATAAAAACAAGCCTATCTCTTTCTTCATTTTAATATCTTTACAGAAAAATACTATAATGTTTTGGCATGTTCCCCCATGTTCTGCAGTTTTGATATGACTTTGAGTGAAAAGTGATCATATTTTGCTCTATTACCTCACTGATTAAATTCAGCTAATAAAACATGAAACAACTGCAGATAATCTCAACTGTTTCAGTTTTATTGAAGAGTTTTTAGGCACTTTTCCTCCTCTCTTTTCCTGGAAGGATATATAATTTTTTATAACTGTTGCTTTTCGTTGTGTTGATTTTGGTGTGTGTATCTCATGCACATCTGTCCAGTCTTCCTGGAATCCGTTAAACCTGAGGGAATACTAACACACCAGGATTTTCAACTTCAGCATGACTTCCTCCTGCATCATTGCCCAAATTTCCTTTGCAGTAAGGGAGTGACTAAAATGATCACAAGCTATGTGACTTGAGTATATGCAACTCAATATTTTCACAGCAGTTGCTTGCTTTTACATAAGCCAGCCTTTTAAGTGTCACCAGAGAGTGAGCTACACCAGACATTATGTTATATGCTTTTAAACAATTAGGTACTTATTTCATTGGTGGCACTTGATATTTGATCTCTTTGTTTGTCTTTTTAAAATCACAATTGAATATTGTACATTATTTCTAGACATCTAATGCAGGATCCCTACAAGGGGGGTCTATTGCTAAGTTCATATTAGATCAGTTGTATCACAAAAACACTCCATGCGCAGTTACACATTCTTCAGAAAATTTAAAAGCAGAGCACACAAAAGATGTTTTTCTGACACTATCTGGACACCATTTTGCCCCCACAGGACCCCAAACACAGCTCTCTAAGGCAAGGGAGCATCTGTTGACATCAACAGACACCAGAACTAATCCTCAGATTCCCATTTCTGCAACACATTAGTTACAAGCTTCCTTCAGAGAATAGGGATAGCAACAATTTGTTGTGGTGCACCAAGCAGCAAAAGCTGCTGTTGGAGGAGCGTGCAGGGCTCCAAGCTGAAAGAACAAGTACCAACAGTATTTGCTTATTCTGGCACACAGGTAGAAAGGAAGAACCTGACAACCCTGAGGTAGTGAAAAATGACTCTCCAGCATGGAATTCATAATGAAAACATTGTCTGGCACCTCCAGTGCGTGGGAGAGGATTTCATGCTCCGTCAGGAACTTAATGCAGCAACAAAACATCTACTGACAGAAAGGTGAATGAGTGGGAATGGGTGAATACGATAGAACTCCAAGAAAATCAAGCTATATATAGTTTTTTTAAAAAGCATGATTTAAAGAACCTTCCTATTCCTGCGTAACATAGCCCCTCTTTTTTCAACCACAGTCAGTCTAAAAATAAAACTGTGCTGTTGTATTTGAAACAGAAGCAAACTCTTATCTTGTAACAGCCAATATCAATATTCATACAGAATGTACACATTAAACACACACATGAGGTTACCTGCTTTCATTTCTTAACCTGTTCTTTAGCTATTTACATGTTGCTACTTCAGCTTCATGTCCGATTCCCATCCACTCCACATACACCCTTCTTTTTCTCTAATCAGCGAGAGATCAAAGTCTCTGCAATGTGGAGCACAAAGTTCAAGTCAAATTTTCATACGTTATGTCAAAGCATCTGGAAACAGCTCATTTACCTCTAACTATTAAGTGCAAGTTTCACCATTACAACAACCATTTTGTAACCAGTATTTCACAAGGCTGTTAAAAGTCTTATGACTATACTGGCATGATACAGCTGCTATTTCTACAATGCTCTGGGTTTGTCTGCCATCTTCTTTAAAGAGTCGAAAAATATCAGAATATTTAAAAAAAAATACAGTTGCCCTCACCAGGTCTGGCACCGTATTTTTCCTTTTCAACCTTACTTCCTTGGAGGCATACTGTTCCTTTACAGCTGACACATTTCTCTTGTTCCCTCCACCAGCATGTTTAAATAGTCACTGAAGTCTGTCATACTAAACAATTCCACCTTAAAATGACAAATTCAATAGTGATTTCTTTATAACTTAAACTGAAACATTTAAAAGTAACAGATAAGGTTTACAGAGCCACCTCAGCAACAGTTTATTTCTATCTCACCACTAATAACTACTCACCAGCTTCTGACATCTGAAGACAGCTTCCAGTACATTCAAATACGTAAAAAGTTGTAGGTAATGAACACACTCATCACATCACCTATTTGAGCAACAGTTTGAAAAACAGTGTTTCTAAATCATACTTCCCTTTGTGTTTGCACCTATAATCATTTTAAGGTCATTCATATTTTGTACACATTTAGAGAGAGTAGTTCAAAGAATATTTTTAGAAATGGCAGGATGACTTGGTTGCAGTGGCAGGAAAAATCCACAGCACTATTTTTTGGCCTTTTGCATACATACAACTTCTGTTCAAGGAAGCTGGAGATGTACAGCTGTACTGCAGTTGTTATTCACAGGAAAATACAATGAAGGGGAAAGTTGAAAAGCAAAGAACAACTCGAAAAAGATACACTTTCCTATTCTCACCACTGTTACTAACAATCAGAATTTCCAAAGTAGCAAGTACATTACCAGACATGCAATTGAAATCTCATGCCACTTTGAGATATTTTCTGCTAACTGTACAAACAATACGCTTAAAGGCACACAAGTAACTTAGCATACCTTTTCTTTACTTGCAATTTCATTAATTTTAATACAGTTGCCATTTTTCCTTCCACCTCCAGAGATGGCCTGAAGTTCACAGCCCCTTTCAGAAGCTCACTATGTGCTCATTTGCAGTCTATAAAACACACAGCCCAGCCCTTCTGAATACAGCCTATTCCAAGCTCCACTTGTGCGTGGCAAGTTTCCACACAAGCGCCCAATGGGCACAGCTGAACAGCAGAGCCATCAGGCACCTAAAAGCTGCCCTTCACAGCTTTTGCAAGGACTGCACAGCCTTGTTCACTTCCACATCTCCACCTCCGCACAAGCAGCTGCACCCACACACAGAGCTCATCTCATGAGACAATCTCACACAGCAGCACCTCTCAAATTTGTCACTGCATTTTCACCTCACAGCTTTCCAAGAAAGGTGACCTAGACTAGAGAAGCCATTGCTTGTATGCACTAAAACTGGAAAACCAGTGCCAGGGATAATTAGTCTATTTGTGCTATATTGTGGTAGCAAACAGTAAAAAAATCCACGTCTCTACATCCAAATTGACTTTTGGAAAGAGAAATTAAATACTAAGTATCGTCAATGGAATACAGTATTTTTTTTTAACCATGTATTCTACTTACATAAAATCATATTCCAAAATAAATTCTGTTAAAATTACATATCAAGAGTACCAGAAACACATTTTTGGGTTAAATTCACCATTAATTCAGAACTTGTTTACTGGGTATTCAGTGATGCAGGAATAATAATTTGCACTGCAAAATCTTTCTTCAAAACTAGACTGTGTTAAAAACAGGGTATGTTTACATGGCACAAAATAAGAAACTTTCTGCAAATAATTAGAACACACAATATGAAAAAATTTCTGTGCATTAGGCAAAGTTATCAAAAATTTGAATCAAACACTGAGATATCTGATTTAAATACCTTAAATAAGACATTGGTAGTACATACAAAAAAATAAAACCCAACAATTTTAAACTCCTCCACTACTTGCACAATCAAGACAAAAACAAATCTCATTTTTAATGAGCCAAATATGTATAAAAGGACCACATTTTAACAAAATCTTTGTCTTAAATATGATTTATGAGGACAAGATGTTCAGCAAAACTGAAGAACAGGTGAAATTACCAGGTTATCTAATTTAATGCCCAAAGGACTTAAAACCAGACAAAAGATTGAGAAAAATAATTAGACATTTTGGTTAATGATAATCACTGAGCCATTTCAAAAAATCATATTGCAGCCCTGATTCATTCTTGTACTCTTACATCATCTTTACCTCTATGCCTACTTATCAAAAGAGCAATGCATAAAAATCAGATAGTAAAATTATGATCTCTTAAAAAAAGCAATAATGCTTAAGATATACTAAATTTGAATAAATATCTATTTTTAGTGCTACTTAGGTAATTTTTAGACATTTTCCTGTGAAATTAGGGTAATGATACTATGACTCAAAAGCAGAAACTGAAGTTGAACTAAACACATGTTAGCAATGATAGATCAAACAGATATGTAGGAGGCCGAACAACAGACTGGAAAAAGCTTTACATGTAGAATAAGTAGTCATAGACTTACAGAATATACTATAAATATACTGTGCAAATTAGAATAGTCACATTAACCTATCATAGCTGTGTCTGAGCTTTACAGCAGGTTAGGAAAAAAACCATCTAACTATCAAAAAAAGTTTTTACAAGGGCAAATTATCTGGGTGAATTTCAAGCACCCGAGACTACAGAAACATGTTCAGTGCCACAGGGTCTCACAATGTACAGGCCCAGGGATTCCGAATCTACACGACTTATGCCAAAGGGATTTCACCTGACAGCACTCACCCACAGTTTGTTATCTTCTTCCATTTCGTTTACCTTTAACTCAGCATCTTTCAAACCATTTATCTTGGCTTTTCACACTCTCGGAATTTTCCTGCCAAGTATTTTTCTCTGCCCTTTATTAGCCCCTCCAATACAAACCTGATTTTTCTGCTTTCTTAATTCTTCCCCACTATTTTTTCATAATGAGTGTTCATCCATTAGTCACAACTTCTATACCACAGTTACCAGAAAAGTCTTCTATACTCAAGCAGCAGAACACAGGTGTTAGTCAGGATATAAACAAGAGGATCCTTACCTTTCCAAAATCTCTCACATCAAACAAATCAAATGCTTCAAAAAGTTCACTCTTCTTCATTCCAAATATTTCACAACATGCGGAAAGAAAAGTCCTTATATTCTTCAAGCAGAGAAACTGAAGGGGGAAGAAAACAAATGCTAAGTGTCAAGCGTGTAAATTAGCAATGTATGTGCTCACTTTGGTCACGAACACCACATAATTCACCAATACAATTATTTGTAAGTCAGCACTTCCACCGTGCTGTGATCCTCCACTGGTCCTAGTTCAGCCATAAAAGTTCTCTTCAAACTCAAAAGCATTAACCAAATTCTGAGTAGACACTTTGTAAACAGAAACTATTTTCTCTCTTTTTACATAAATAAACAGACATGACAATATGCTACTAGATACATAATAGTCTAAATACAGACTTACTTTTCAGCTCCCTACAGACAGCACAGAACAAAACAAGTAAGTTACCTTAATAAAATTATATTAATATGTGAAAGTTATTATTCATGTATAAATCAAGCATTTCATCTGTTAATTTCTAGTTTGAATGTCTAATGAATGCATGTGCACTGTTTTCACACACTAAAGACTTTATGAATGCATATTCTCCATCTGGTGCACAGGAGCACATGAAGCTTGCAGTGAAGTCATTTAAATTTACCTAGCAGAAATGTAAGATCCTCAGACCACCTTGATTTCTGTACTGAATAAAAGGCTATTTCCCTTTAAGTTATCCACATGCATCAATGATCATCTGAGTCTGAAAAAGAATAAAGCCTCTGTCACAATGATCTCCTTAAAAGGCTTTTAATCCATTTTCTTGTGGATTATTTTGTTTGCCAGACCTTGCCAGGCCAAAAGACAGTTACTGTCAAGAGTATTGGTAACTTCAGAGGGATAGCTAAAAAGGGCAATATGCATTTTTGATAATGGTTAGCACTGTTAGGTACTAGCACCTTGTGAGGACACCAGCTTCATAAAGATGCTGTTGCAGTCCTTTGAGCCACAGTTCAAAAGCAAATACAATATTTATAAGCAGCAGTATTTCAAAGGACCCCGCACCGTGCTTTGAATATGCATTTTAAAAGTACTGACACAGCAACTTAATATTACAGCAGAGTTCTCCATGTTTTAGTGGATTCATGAGGATCACTTATATTAGGATGGATTATAGAATTGCTATATGTTACAACTTCCTGTTTTGATCAAAGCAGTATTTTTGATACTGACAGCCGTACCAAGTCAACAGGCAGCCCTACTTCATGTCCTACACAGAACTAACCAGCGAGGCACAGAGAAAGCAGAGCACCTGACAGACCAGATTTACAGCAGGGGCACACATATGAAAGCACTGATTCAACGAGAGATACTACAAGAGCAGACAGCTCCATTAGATGGTTGTGGACATCAGGACAGCCAACAAACTCATCACAAAAGCCATCCCTGTGCAACCCAAAGCTCCCAGGAAAGCACCTGTGACTGACCACGGCCTCAGCAATAGTAAGGATTCCCAGCTGTACCAGGTGGACCTGCAGCCTCCACCCTTTTCCCCTCTTCCAAAAAGAGCCTCTTCAGCACATGCCTCCCAGCTCACACGGGCACTCATCCCTGGGCTACGCCCTGAGCTGCCAAGGACAATGCTGCATTTATGCCAGACTGCTTTTATGCCTAGTGGAATTTTAAGAATTAGTCTAGCTTGCTTGGTCAATGTGGCAAGCTTATCTGGTTTTGCAAAGATTATAATTTTGAAGTCAAAATTGCAAGGTTAGAAGGCCAACGGATGTTCCACATATGTGTTTCTTCCGTTGTCACACTGGCAGAAAGAATCACAAAATGAGCTGGTCTCTAAAATGAGCTTTAAAAACAAGATGGCACATCCAAAGTTATTATTGTTTTCTGCTGTATTTTTCGCCAGATTTTTTATTATTTTTCTTAAAGCTATCAGTGGCCACTAGGTTTGTCCAATGCACAATACTGATTCAACTTGAATACCCATCTATTTTCTTACATCAAAATTCTCAAAACCACTGACGGATGCAATTCTCACTGGAAAATTTAGCTTCCTTTATGAAACCTGAGTTTTGAGTTTATATTAGTTAGTGCTGAAGTCTGCCAGTGCAAAGAAAGCTTACAGCTGCATTAAATTGTTTACCTCTAAAGAGAACAAGAAGTTAAGGGAGAGACAGGAGCTGTCAAGGGCCTAAAATCTGACCTAGATTTGCTAAAGAGCATTTTAGTGAGTTGCATTTAGCTTCATAATATAGCTAAAAGAGCCATTTAATGGATCAGCAGTTATTCACAAACAAGATGTCTTCTCCTTTCTGCAAAATCTCTGCAACTATTCTTAACAGACATCTCCTACAATAAAAGATAAAGATGGCAGCATTTTTCCAATAAGATTTATTGATTACTTCAAATCTCTTTAAATTTGGAGGCAGATTTCTGACATCAGCCTTTTGTTTAAATTATCATTACTATGAATTACATCTGAGCAGATTAGAAAGCGTATTACAAGAAATTACAAGCCCACGTGTTTTAAAGGAAATGTTAAAGCACCTACACTCTAAGTGGTAAATTAAATTCTTTGGAATATTCTAACCAAGTAAGACCAAAGGAGAATCTAATCCCCCGTCTTCCTCTGCCCCTTTTTTTTAAATATTAATTCATTAATTTAACATGTATCATTATGTTAAACAGGTTTGACCTAATTAGAATCCAATATAAAATAACCATACAACACGTGACATGTCTTGGAGGCTCTAGAAACCACACGGTAAGCATTTGTCAAATCCGCCTGTGCTCGAGATGGGACCACATCATCACTGAGTGTGTGCCAGGCAGTGCCTTCAGCAGAATAAGTATCCTGACATTACAGTCTAACCCCCTGCAAGTTCAAAGACTGCTTAGTGAGTTTTAGTTGGCCATATAATGATTCAGTATCCATCAGTCTTCTCTTGGAAAATGAAAATGAAATTCTTATTACTAACTATTAAGCTGACCACAGCAGCTACAAGGATAAAGCTGTGAAACTACTAAAACCAAAAGCATGTTCATATTTAAATGAATTCATTTTGCAGTACAATATAAAAAAAAAAAAAAAAATCTTAAAACCCTTGTTATATGCTACTCATGTTTCGGAAAAGTTATTTGATTATATTACCCAGAAAACTTTCAGAATTATCTCCAAAACTTTACACTGCAATCTTCTAAAGAAACAGTTTCCCTCATTGAAAACAAAGATTTTTATCACTGTGGTTATTGTATGAAAAAGTACAAATTAGTAAGAGAAGCCTCCAAATTAAAAAAGAGCATACTGCTAAAATCTAGGAAGTTCTATAAAAGACAACCCTCCTCGCTGGCAGTAAGAAAAAGGCACCACCAGTCTGCAGTCTCTCATTAGTAAGTACAGTCCTCAGGTTATTTGGAAACCTACTGCATTATTGTGTTTCTTTTTCAAAAGAAAACATTATAGTTCAGCACACCGCAATGGAGATCATTAGAGCAGCTGGGTACCCAGTTTTCAGAGGATGCAAGGAGAGCTAAACCTCACTCAAATCTCCTCCACAGGAAACACTGTCTTTCAGTACAAGAACTGGCTTCTCTTCATTAAAAAAAAATATATAACTTAGAAACATTCCCTTGGAATAATTAATAATGTAGGTTTTGACCCCTTTTTTAACTACACTGCTATATAGGAGACAGCAGTCCAGAATTCTCGGTACAGATCAGTAAAACATTGCAGTAGGTAGTAGTATAAGCCACGAGTCCAAAAAAGTTAACACCAGTGAAAAATACAACTTCTCTCTTGCTCATCTGCTCATGCCATGAGAGGAGTTTACATCCAGCACCAGAGAGATGGACAGAAATCACAACCCGTCCCCATTCTGTGATTCTGTGACTGGGGTTCAGGAGCCTGAAAACAGTTTTCAATATTAACAGCTATAGATTATGAAGACACTTCTAAAGATCCTAATGTTTCACAGCATAAGTAGTCACACTACTACAAACCCATATTGTAGCCATTGTCAGGGCTGCTGAAATGGTATAACTCCTGTGATAAACCACTGTGTTTTTATGGAATAGATTAAAATTCTAGTGGCCTCTGGTCCATTCTGCACTGAATTTAATTTTGCAAGAGGCACCAACACAACATTTATTGAAATGACAAGCAAGTTTGAAAAAAAAGTATGTCAACCACCTTAAAAAAGCAGGTGTGGTTTATATAACTGGGGCTGTATTTGTCTGAACTTTAAACACAAGACAGTGGGCAAATCAAATTATACCACGTTCCACAGAAATATTATGCTGTTTTCTACCACAATATTTGCCACTTCACACAAAAACATTCATTTGAGGCTCTTTCCACACAAGACATGGTTATGTGCACTGACAGAAGTGCATAGAAATATTTCACAAAGGGTACTGAATAGAAATTACTAATTAGATACTAAAAGCACAGGCAGGGCTGAAGCTGCCCACAGGGAAGAAGGATTTCTCTAACCAGACCTTTAATGAAGTGAAAGATGAAATGCAAAAGAAAAAAAAAAGTCATACAGCCTCTATTCACATAATCTAAGAGATATTTCTCAAAAAATATATTTTGGCACTGAAGTACTTCAATGGAATAAAGGTCTGTTTGGTACAGACCATAATATTCAGTATCTAGATCTATCCTTTGTACTAAAAGCACTTCTACAGGCGTTCAGAAACCAACACAAAGAGCTCTGAAGATCAAATTGTGCCACAAGATATTTAATGAAATTCCAACATAGCAGCACCAGTTGGGAGAGTGAAAACTGAAAGGCCAAGAAATGACAAGTATTCAGTAAAGACAGAGTTCTAATTCACTTTTTTTATTATTTTAATTACCAATAGTGGGAAGGGGGAAAAAAGTTATTTGTATTTATTTCAACTTCCAGCTCCTTTTTATTATGATGATTGAGTCACAAGCACGGATATTTAGTCACAAGCCTGGGAAGCTGGCAGTTCCCCTGTGTCTGGATCAGACGTCCAGATTGCATTAAGACAAAACTAGGAACATACTGAAGCCTGAGTTATCTAAGACAGTCTAAAGAGACGCTAGGCTATAAGGGGTATTAAAACCAAACTGGATCCCCGTCACTCAGTGCCAGGGAAGGTGCTTTCCCCCCACTCTGATTCACTTTTGCGGGCGTGGAATACCCATCCCTTCATCGCTGCACTTCACTGGCTTTTCTGCATGTTGTGTTCCCAGCCCCACACAGACTTCAGGAGGCTCCCATAACGGCCTGAGGACTGAGGCCAGTTGCTCCTAGCCACCATCATGCAGAAGCTATGATGAAAGAGTAAAAACATAAAAAGGAATCTACTTAGCCCATTGCCCACTAAATCCACTTGACCTCCTGTGGAAGAAATAAGGCACGTCAATCACAGAAAGTCCTGCCATCTTCCCCTCCTATTCCTCCTCTAAATGGCACCACTTTATAAACCACACAGCTGCAGCTATTTGCCTTTGCCTTGTCTTTAAAGAGCCTTATATGCAAGCCTTATTTTACATTACAGCAAGCATGTTATGGCAAAAATAGTTGAGGAAAGGCCAGACTTTCAAAACAAGTATATAAAAGATGCAACAAGAGGAGCAAATTTGGCTTCATTTCACACATCTCAGAAGGTACAATTGCTTTGTTTTTTTAATTTGTGAAATACTGATGTTACATGCAAGGAAGCATATATAGGTTCGTGAATATGTGAGATTTTTCTGTTGGTTGTGGTCTTAGAAAAGCAGAATTATACAAGAACAGAAGTCAGAAGACTAGAAGAGGAGACCATTGCCATAACACTTATATGCTCTTCCTACACCCTCAGTGCTTACTGCAAAACACAAGCTCCTGACCTTTGCTATCTGTTCCTGGAATGCTGATGAGAACAGATTAGCTGGTAATCTCTCATTTTTATTTCCACTCTGTTCCTGAGAATGTACACAAAATTGAAAATACTGCACTTATACCTGTTAAGCAAGAGGAGAAATATGAAAGTTTCCATAATGGATTTAACTGGAAGAATTGCTTTTGTATATTCTGTCACCAAGATTGATAAGTGCAAGTGATTTCAGTGAAAAAAACCACCAAAACAGAAGAACTTGTCTCCTCAAAATTTCCTTCAGGAAGTTGATTAATGCCCTGATGGTTGCAGATTTTGTCTTCTCACCTGTTTTGGTATTTGTTGCAAAAACTGTGTTGACAGGAACAGCATAAATTTTATAGCATTGCTGTTCAAATCCTGCTGAGTCCGAACTTGAGAGACATCCCAGAACTGGCTACTGTGAGCAAACAGCTCCATCACTTCTAGTCACCGAGTCAAGATCCTGTGACCATAGCAAAGGTACACAGCAGCAAGACCAAAATTGTACCTTGAACCTACACCCATAACAGAGCAACAGTAACTAGAGATACAGACCCATGGGTTTCATCAGCTCCTACACAGTGTGCGCGCACAGGAAACTTCCAGCTTCCTTAAAATTCTTTCAGCCACATCCAATAAAGGGAGAAAATTAGGTACCTAGAGATACAGCTGCTCATATATCATAAGCTCCTTTCCATAAGCCAGGCTGGACAGTTCCCCAACACATGCCATCTTTGACAGAACAATCCCAAAAGGAGGGTTACCAAAATAGGAGCACGTTATACTTCTACTAGATGTCANTTTTTTTTTTTTTTTTTTTAACTATCTGTATGTTTATTAACACCAGATTACTGGATAATCAGACAAAGCCCCGCTGTGGTACTGACAGAATTGTACAGTCAAGGTTAACAATCCAAAACAGAAATCATTCCTGGCTCCTTCACATATTTCAGCAGCCAAAGTACATTAGATTAGTTCTGCTCTGCCAAAAGGAGTAATTATCACTATATGCAGTAAAAAATAGCTGTAAGGATTTGTAAGTGAATGAAGTATGGACCTACTGATGAAGTCTTAATTCAACATCTATTAATGTCTTTTCATAAGCCAGCAAGAGAGAAAAGAGCAGTATCAGACTCAGGAATGGCATTTGTAACATTTTTCTTGTTCATATATGTGCAGCTTTTCTTGGAAAAATCTTTAAAGCCAGAGTCTTACTAAATGAAGGCAAGAGGGCCATAAGGAATTTAAAGACCAAGTCAACACAAGAGGATGGGTGCTCCTATTTTCAATAAGCAAATGGAAGCTACCAGGCAAGTAAGCATTATTCTTTTTCTCACTCTTAGATAAAATCTATTAACTTGCAAATTACATTTTAAAAAGAAACTAACGCACGCAGGAAGAACATGTCTCTCACATCAAAGGAATTCAGTTTTATGTTCTGCATTTGACCTCTTGTTCTGCAAAGCACCTCAGTCATTCAGAGGATCAATATTTCTAAAGCTCTAAGCAGAAGCAAACCAGGCAAATGTTAAATACCGCCTAAACTTTGCTCTCAAAAAGCCCCAAAGCAGGTACACTAATAAATATTCAGGAGACACCACACTGAGCTCTTTGTACAGTTGCTTAAGGTGCTGGTACCATTACATAACTGAAGAATTTTACTAGGAAATGTGCTATGCAAAGAACAACAGACACTCCTCAATTCATAGGATTAAGGAACAGCTAGGGAGACCTGTAGTGTTATTACCTTTCTAGATGTGGGCATTCTTTGAAGGCCTACACAACACAAGATGCTGTATCAACTATAAAACATATTAAATTCCTCTGAACCACTGCTAACACTGTATGAATATTAATAGCATGTTCTTTATTTGCTCAGTTAATGTAGTAATTAAATATTCGTAGGAAAGCTCTTAAAATTCCTAACTGACTACTATTCAATTGTGTCTAGTGCATTTTGACTTGAGTATGAAGTTTTGTTTATGTACATTTGCTCTTCTCTGTGCTTCAAAGAAAGAAAATGGAAATTTAAACTTGAAAAAAAGCTGAGGAAGCACAAAGGATGCTCCACTTCTATTAATACTGATACAGAGTGAATAGAGGGCAGGGAAAGAAGTTCAGGGTTTGTTATGCATTACTGACTCTCTCCTTGGCATTATAGCATTGGTTGAGCAAGTGAGGGCAAAGAAGCATTGAAATTCTCTGTGTCCCTGAAGTCAAGTGCTCCCACAAGCCATGAAACTGGCAATACATGGGAATACTTAGACCATTAAGCCCCAACTACAGGAATTCCCTAAGCTTAATTGGCAAGAGACAGGGGTGGGAGAACTCAGGACAGCATCCTGTTGCAAAGGGCAGTTTTCAGAGGAGCCCTTTGTTCCCCACTAGCAAAACTTAACTAAATCTATTCTGCAGTACCTTGTCAAAAAACAGCAATTGGAACACAGTATTAAGCATGCAAAGCACAAAGAGATTAGCTATGGAGTTCCTGTGCTTAGTTACCTTTTCAAATAACAGCCCTATCTGTCTTATATCCCAAGGCTGCATATCTAAAATGTCTTGCTCTAAAGAGCTCAGTGTTTTACAAGCAAATGTAAAAAGAAGGAAGACAAAGGGAACATGGAAAATAGTCCTAAGAAGAATATGAATAGGAGGAAGACAGCAACAAGGAAATGAAAAGAGGACCCCAGGAAAAGGAACAGGAAAGGGACAGACACACTAAAACAAAAGTTCAAAAAAGAAAATCAAAATAGACTAAGAGAGAGAGAGATCTAAGGGCAAAGAGCACTGAAATAATAAAATACTTGACTCACTGATGATTACATTGTGCGAGACATGAAATAAAAGCCAAACACAAGAAAATAATGTGTTAAAATTTTGGTGTTAAAATGCTCCAGGCTAAACTGTTTATCAAACTGCCATTTAAAGTAACACAGTAGTCACTGTGCCATAAGGGTATTTACAATTGTGACATGGAAAACTGCTTCTGTAAATGGCAAACTGTAAAGGACACTGATTTCCTACTTGGATGTATTGTCATTGGTCCCAACACAGATTTTCTAGTCACTTACATTTCAACTTAGTTGATGAAATATTAGCATTTGTCAGACACCTCAAAGCCTATACCTACCTAAAGTATTTAAACTTATTGTAGGGCAGGGGGGAGCCCTAAAGCCTCCAGCTTAACTGATACATTTAAACAGCAAAAGGAATTGAAAGCCTCAAACAAATTAGCTCTCAACGCTTTTACAGTCAGAAAACAAGAATTGTTTTCAAAACACTGAAACCATAAAAAATGTTACAGCGACAGTATGAAGCACAGATCTTCACATCTGTGCTAAAGAGAACACCCAACACATCTGTTCCATATTGTTAACTTGGCACACTAAAAAGCTGCTTCCATTGTATCTTGGTATCTTTTATTCATGACTCTGCTTGGTTTTTACCAAGTCTCAAATGTTACTGCAATAACATGAGAAGACTTCTTACTTTCCCTATACCTGTGCAAGGGAAATTAATTTGGGGGTGTAAGGAGCCCTATGAAGGTGTGACAAAGGCTGCCACATAAGCTAAAGGAACAGAATTCTCCTGAGGGATCCACACCTAACTTCAGTTCCATGACAGAAACACAGTCCTTTTCACTTATTTCTACCTCACACCTAAAAGTAAGCACCCTTGAATTCACCACCTGAACTGTCTCCCCTTTGTGAATAACTTGTGACTGTAGTGCCCTGAACACAGGCCCTACAAGTCAGACCCGGACCTCGACTATGTAATCCCTTTACAAACACCTTCAGTGTGGGTTCAACAGCATTTTGAAGTTAGCATGTACTAACTTGTTCTTTTCTAAGCACTTAAAAAATTTCAAAAGCTGTCAGCATTGACTCCTGCATGGAAATTCAACACAGCTGGGGACAGGAGAGGGGTGCTAATGACCTACACAGGGTTGTCACTTCCTGTTAAAGGTGAGCCTAACCCAAATAACTCCTATGCTTTTCCATTTCTTACCAGCAGATACAGATTGTGTACTAGGTCTTTGATTTCCAAGAGGAAAGAACAATATTCTTATTAACAGTCATTAGTGTTAATATGCATGATTCATTAAATACTTTTAATGTTTTCTGGAATTGCCTATGTGTATTCTTTTCCAAGCTCTTACAGTCATGGAATAAATTCCTATCAAGACCTTAAGGATGCAATTACAGCTCTCTGCAAATTGCCCAGTAAGAATCTGACTGTCCTCTAGTTACCTATTTTAAAAATCCACTGTTCTATTTTTGCTGGTGTGTCACTTCAGGTTTGCAGTTTATTAGACCATGCTCTCCGTGGCAAGGACAGGGGTTTCCAATATATTCAGAGAATACTTCTCAAGGATTGCAAGTCAAATAAGTAGAACAGATAAGTCCAGAAGCCCAAACCACAAATCAGTGGGAATAACCATGAATGGAAAACAAACTCCAAAAGTAGATTTGCAGGACTGGAAGCAAAAACTCAGTTGTATAGTGTACTGACTACATTTTTACACCTTGTGTAAAAGCTTCTTCTCTGGAGCTTCCACATATTGACGTGCCACCAAATGTCATCCTTCCTGCACTGAGTACCATAGAGTTGGCATCTCAAAAGTTGCACTTCCATTGGACACACCCTCTGTTTCCACACTGGAAAGGATAGCAAATAATTTTCTCTTTTCTCAGGCCTCTTAGTCTCCCCCTATATTGCCTCTTGTGAAAAGCTGACAAATTCTTTTTCTATTTTGTTTGTTTAATACCATCAGGAACCTCTACTGCCCTTCTCTGAACTTTTCTCATTTTATTACATCCTTTTTGAAACAGGAGACCACAACTACAGAATACTGGAGTACTGTGGCTTATGCAGCAGACTGCAATGGCATAATGAGCCATAATGCATAACAGCATAATAAATGTTTGGGGCACAAAACAAGCTTCAGCACATGCATTTTGCAAAATTCCCTGGGTACTACATTGCCCACAGCTATCTATGGGAACAGATTACTGTTCTGAAGAATCTGGTCTGGTTGTTGATGATGAGATAGTGAAGTAGATGAAACTGTGGTTTGATCCACAGCTGCAATTCCTGTGATAAACAGGACACAAAAACATTAAGAGTTCTCAACTTCCAAGAATTCTGAGGGAAAAGGCAGTTAAAATACAAATCTAAAAATGTAGAGACTAACATCTTTTTACCCACAACTCTTTTCCACTGTGTCACTCCAAAATCCAGCCAGTGTTAGGCAAACTGCACTTCATTTCTTCAGTGACATGTAACCCTTCTAATTAAGGGATTCAAGTGAAGTATCTGCATAATGCAAGAACTGGTAAGTTTTAGAACCTTAATTTACACCGCCAACTTGAAATCAGATGAATCTTTGTGAAGCTACAATAGGTTTCCTTCCTTAAGAAGGCTGACAAACAGTGAAAGGTTAAGCTGACATAAAGCATTCCAGTTGTACCTCATCATAGCACTTGCTGTCTAAAAGGCTGCATTCACTCACTCCAAGCTGTCTGCCAAAATGAAACACGTCATTGAAGGCAACCCAAATTTGTGTGGGAGATGTGTCAAAATTGCATAAATACCTACTTCCACTAGTATGAATTAACAGCTGTGATCATCTCAGCAGAGGCAAGTAAGTGGATGCTCATAAGAATTCAACTGTCACCTCTTATATATGGCCCATTTCATGTGACAGCTAAATCATACTGATACTTTGTCTCACAATAACAGTTGAGGTACACCAAGAAATGGCCCACAACTTCGTTTCAAAGGATGCCAATTTGGCATCTCACAAAGTAAAACATAATCACGAGCATGGTCTTATGAGAATGAAGGAGACTTATGAAAATATGAAAAGAAGAAAAAAAATTTAAATCCTAGAACACAAGTATTTATTGATAGCCTAAAATAATCAAATTGTGAATAAACCAAATACTTTGAAACCTGAGCAGCGGAGTATAATTTAGCATTATCTGAACTCTTAAGTCTGCTGAGCAATTTGATGCAGTACAATCAGGGTTTTAAATGGAGTATGTGAGCACCAGTGAGAAGTCTGCGTTACTGAACCATAATATGTGCTGAGTCTTAAGATACTAATATGATATTTTTCTACAATCCAATTCAGAAAACTGTTCTTAAGTAACTGTAACATAGATGGTTGTTTCAAACAGCTCATTATAAAAGACATGAAGGCAGGTTCAGTAAAGAACCCAACATAATTGTTAAAATATCTGTTCCTCAGTCTTCAGCAGGTGAAGTCCATGGCAGACCATAAAAGACCACACAGGAAAGCTGCCTTTTCAACAAGAGAGCCGCGTGAAGCCCAAGATGCAGAGCAAGCTTTGTGTCCCCACTGAGCCTCAAGCCTCAGATCCCACAATGACTAAGCCCTTCAGCAGTGCAAAAGGCAACCAGCCCTACTAGCAGAAGCTTTACTCTTATTGTACCTTGGCAGTTCCTGCAATATAGACTGCAGAAGTCATGGGGTGCTGATGGAGCCCAAGAGCAGCTGTTCAGAGCACGGGGCAGAAGGAGATGGCACCCACGAGAGCCCCGCTTCAATAACCACCCAGCACTCTGCCACCACCAACACCTTGGCAAGTACAAGTATCCTGCCACCAGATGTTTCCACTCTCTTGCTACGCAATCCCCTTGGGAAAAGAACTCCAGAACATTGCACCAAAATAATAATTCTGATTATTAAAGTACAATGTGCTTTGAGTTTTGGCGTATTGTTCCAAATGTCTACAGATGATGAACTTTGTTAAGGATCATTTTAAAGTGAAGAATTCATCCCAGTCTTTATGCTACTGCCTCACAGCTGAATGACTTCAGAACACCACTGCACATATACTGGTGACCTCACTAAAAGCAAGTTTACTGAAGCACTTTAAAAACACCTATAAAAGATATTCCTCATCCCTGAAAGAAGGGCTGTGTAAATGATTACTGCTAGTTTCATGCTCATATTCTAGTGTCTCTTAAATTTACAAGAAACATACACAACAATGCCAGAAAAACTAATCTACCAAGGAGACCTGAGAACCACTAACTTGCAAAGTCCTCGTTCAGTGCTCTGCTGGTCTTCTGAACTTAGTGGAGAGAGCTGGATCCTGTTTTATTCATAAAATTAATCCTATTAAAATCTAAGGTGGTCCTGCATGTAGAACAAGTTAATTAAATATTTAGTAATTTAGCAGCAGTGTGTGATAGCACAACACAGAATTTAAGTTGGTTGTATAAATACATCCCTGTCATCTTAAATGTAGTATCATCAACAACATTAAGTCTAAAAAGGCACGCCAAAATCACAGCAAGATACTGGCTATTTACACAAATCTACATAAAAATCAACAGTCACTCTTGTCATGGCCAAAAATTTCATCATTAGCAGTAACCCATAACTGGTTTTGCCACTGATGCATACACAAAGGAAAACATACAACCCAACATTGGGACCATGAAAGCATCTGCCTGCGAGCTATAGGCAAATATTTTTTTTAAACCTATTAAACAAAAGAACACGTACAAAAGCAATACAAGCAGCTGCTGTAACATACTTCCAGGCCTCTGAACAAGCATCAGCTTACTAACTGCCTAACAGAACATCACTTCAACACAAATGGTTCCTTAGGTGGTTTTTTTAAATAACATTTGAATGCAAACATTGGAGCAGAAAGAATGTCTAGGAAGACTAAATTTTGTCTAGAAAACCTAGTTTTATGTCTGGTTTTGTTTAGTATTGTTTTTTTCTACAGACTATTCAGATAAATAAAATGAAATCTAAATAAGACACAGTATGATCCTGGATTAGTTACTATCTTCTAAAAGGCGTAACAGCTTATTGAGACGAGATAAGACAGAATAACAAAATCAATATATATGCAATTTGTAGCTGGGAATTTATTACAATGACAGATCTTCCTCTGCCTCTCTATAAAGATGGTTCTCAGCACTGGAGAAGTAACAATAATGGTTTTCAGAAAAATGGACACAGCAATACTGCAAGGCTGATTCTTGCCTTTAAGTCAGATAAGCAGAATAGCAGCATGGAGTCCATGCAGCAGAAGACAAACGTGTTTGATTTGCTGAAAGACGATAATTTAGTGTGAACAACTGGACAGAAAAAATATTCAGCAACAGCGTTTTAATAGATCAGAATAACTGAGGTTATGTGAAACAAGGACAATTGTTAATTGTTTAATAGATCAGAATAACTGAGGTTATGTGAAACGAAAAACAGTTAGAATAGACCCTTCCAACTAATTTTCTGGCTATATGATTCAGGAAATATTTGTATTCAGATCCTGTTCACTTTTTTCAGAAACAAGCATTTTTCCATTTGTGACAATAACATGCCACTTCTCAGTATGGGTTCTTAAAAAAATCCCAGAAATCAGTATACAGTAAGTACTTGACCTAGTCAGTCTAATTATTTAACTCTTGCACTGCTCATTTATTTCTAAATGAAACCACAAGAGCAGCTATGCGGGTATTTTCTTTAGCAAGGACTGGAAACTCACAAGTTTGTGACTCATTGTTCCGCAGCTGAAAACAGCTGTGCTATATGCAACTGACCGAACTGATCCCCTGAACATGACTCATGGGTCTACCAAAATCTGTCGAGATCTAATACCAGCAAGAGGCCACCCCATTGGGACACAAACAGCTCCATACAAATTCTTGGCAAACTCTCCCACAGCCTCTCTGCTCAAGTCTTCCCATCTGCTTCAAGAGTCTCCTCAGGGCAGAAAGGGCAGCAGTCTCACTGGAGGAGACACAAGGTATCCACACGTCTGCTAAAGCCTGTTAGGTGTACACCCTGCCATCAATAAACAACACAGCCTCAAGGTTGTGCAAGTCTGCTCTCCATAATTCACAGAGAAAATGACTCTTTAAGGATGGCAGGGGGACCAGTGAACTGGTTCAAATGACATTCCCTTTTCAATACCAGTATGCCTTGCCACTCAAGGGTATTTCTGATTAATTTTTTTGACAGTTGCAGAGAACTAGCAAAAAGTAAATTGTCCTATTTCCATATCTGTCAAAACAAGTCAAGTTACTGTCTGCTAAATGTGGTAATTTCTTGTATGCAATAGAGGATACTGAAGAACATTAATATAAATCCAAGGACCTCCTAACACAGCAATATGGAAATTGCTTCTTTTTGTCAATGCCTACTGTTGTGAAAACTTATTTTTTATGAAAAAAAAAACAAACATACCCATTTCAAAGCCAGTTGAGAGGGAGAAAAAAACCCACCACACACAAATTAATTGGCCATCATGTGTCCTTCCAGTGAAATCTGTAGTCACTCAAGATCTCTAGTTTATTTTCCACTTGGGACACTAGTAACTGATAAGTAAATACAGAGAAATGATAATGGTTAGAAAAGAATATGACTAAATTAGAGTAGCCTGAATTTTAAAAGGAATTTCCCTAGTTAAAAATAGTTCTCACAATTATAAACAGTGAATAAAGTTAAAGGAAGCATAAAAGAGCAGGCTAGACTTCACAATGAGAACTTTCATGAGGAAAGCATGATAGAAAACTAAGCAAAAGCCACTTCCTCACAGCAGCATATTTCAGTTCTGAAAGGGTATCTGAGGCAAATTATTCACAAGTTATGAAAGATCCAATATCAAAGTAAAAAAATCACTGACCTGGATTAAGATCCAGTACTAAAGTAAAAAAAACATTGACCTGGATTAAGTTCTCATCAGTATCCTCTAATGAAACAAATAGTTTAAAGCTATTGCTCTAGTACTTCAAATAACATGAAATGGTAACATCTACTAGCATAAAAGGATGAGCATCACAATCATTACTCTTCAGACGTATGTTCTCCATTAAACCGAGAAACTGCATGAAAAAATTTTCATTTAGGCCCATGAGAACCTTTAAAAAAAAAAACCTCACAAATGGTAATATTGAACTGCTTCAGCCTGAAGCAGAGAAATGATGTGAACAAACCTAGACAAAAGATGCACATCTGCAGAACAGTTACTGGCCATTGATGCCTTGACCTTCCTGAGCTTTCGTTGACAGCACATCCACTTCCATGGAACAACCAGCTGGGCATCACCCCCCTCTGTACCTGCAACCTCTATGAATTATACCAGGCCTATGAAGACTGTGTCCATCCACAGAGAGCAAGCAAGCAGAACTGCAGAAACCTGAAGAAACAAACCATTCACTATCAAGGTAAGCCCTCAGGGACATCACTGTGTAGCAAACACTTGTATCTCACAATACAGATACTCAGTGTAGTGGTTGTTTCACTTTGAGTGTAAATGGTCTCACCTCCAGTCTAGGAAGCAGAAATAAAATTATGTCTATCAGCCTCTGAAAAGGGAGTAGAGCTCACTGGAAAAAGACACAAACCACTGAGACCGATGTCCAACACAACGGAGAGGCAGGATGAACATGCTGGCTAGCAGGACTGGCTATTTCTGCCTTGCAAGCAACATTGAAAATCAATCTGAGAAGTGGTTAAAAATAACTACCATTCCCATCCCCACCTGCTCCCTCAGGACACAACCACAGAATAATATCACTTAAGCACTGGCATGGTGGCACAAACCTCCAGAGGTTGGTGGCAAGGGCAGGAATCAAGTGATGTTGCCTTTGAAAAAAGCAAGTTTCCAGTCTGATTCACCCTGCAGGCTGCCAGAACTAGCTTTTATCTGCATCACTCCACCAGAGTGGTCTGCCCTGTCACCAGGAACAAAGCAGCAAAACAGTTTTGGGGACACCCTCACATATGTTGCAAACCTCTGATTGCAACAGGGAGGTGGCAGAAATTTTTAAAATAATGGGTAAAAGTTTTTACTTTTACCCATTTACTAAAGGTAGTCACTAAAAAGCAGTTTAAAACAGCCCAACATGAGATTGCTGGTCAAGCGCTGTCTGGTCCCTTGAATCCCATTTTCACTGGTCCTAAAAGTGTAACTTCCACCAGAGCCTTCATGCCCAGCACACTCATCCACGCAGCTTCCGGAGGAGACGCGCTCTTATCCATGTAGGAAACAGGTTTCAGACAATGTGCAGAGGGATGAAGCCAACAGGAACAGTGAAGACAACAGGGCAGTGGAAACAGTTGAAAGGAAGAAAGAGCATCATGAAAGAAGGGAAAGAGGAAACAGATGCACTGGCAGGAGAAGAAAATACAAGTGGGAGGGGAAGGCAAATGTAGAAGGTGAAAGTAACACAGACCAGTTTGAGAGCACAAGCACAAACAAACTGCAGAACAGATGAGTCAAAATGAGTGAGAATGATAAACAAGGGGGGGGGTGTCAAATTATAACAATAAAAAAAAACCCAGACCTGTCACAGCAGTACTTCTTATTAATCACAGAGCAGTCTGTGTTTCTGATAGGTGAGATTAAGACTCACCTAGGTGAGTCAAGGTAGAAAAATGTGAGAAACAGGGAAGATTGAAAAAAGGTTGTCACTAGCAGACCTGTCAGGAAAAGGAAATATTCTACAGAAACCCTAACACTTCAAATTCTGCTGCTCTTTCAAATCAAGATGAAAGGCATTTAAGTTCATTAAACTTTAACATGACTTTATTGAAACACTGGATTTTGAGGTCAAACTCTAATACTCTTCAGCACAAAACAGGAAAAACTGAATACTACCACGTTTCTTTTCCAAACAGTTTTAAGAATATCTCCCAAGAATGGCATTCCTGCAAAACCTTTTGAGGGCTAATTTTCCTGCTGAACTGCTTCACCACAAATTTTAGATTAGACACAACATTAGATGAAATCACTTGTTCCTCACTGGAATTAAAAGATACATCACTTAGGAGTGATTTCCAAACCCAAACGTTTAGCAAAATGTATTTTGGGCCCCAAATTTGAACAACCATTTTTAAGACTTAAAAAGCCATTCCATCACATGGAAATGGACACAAGTTCTGAGCCAGAAAGAACAAGCCCTTAATTATTATGACAACTACCTTTAGAAGACCTACACAGAGAAACCCCACCAAGACAGCAATTTCGCCCCAAAAAAGAACATCTCAGCCTTTCTTCGCTGCTAAGCGGAGGCCACATGAACTCACAATTACTGTAACACTACTGATGGAAGGATCCACTCCTCAGGCCTCCTTCTAGTGAGGTGTGCTAAGAGACAGTGTTACATAATACATTCCCCCTCTTGTTTCAGGACTTCCTTATTAGTTGTCTTTTTATGTTTCTCCCACTGGTTATGGCAAACAACTTATCATTTCTTTTTAAAAATATATCTATTTTTTTTACTTCATAGCAGGTATTTTTAACACTAGAGAATAATTCACATTACATTAATATTGCTAGAGCTTGTGCTCTTGAAATAACGTGATGCGCTATGGGGCTTCCAAGCTACAAAAACCTGCATGCTCAGAAAAGAGAAAAGCAGATAATTTAAATTAAGCAGATACCCCAGGGGTCTATGAATCTGAGCAATTATAGCTGGGGAGACACACAAATCTGAAATATGCTCCAGTGTACTGCTCAGGAGATTCTCATGAAGTGCAGCCCACCCCATACACAGCACGGCTCAGCTGTCCCTACGTCCACACTCTCCCATCACCATTCACATTAACAGGCAAACGTCCCAGGCAGCAGAGCCTTCCATCTCAGCTAATCATTTTACCAGGGTCTTCAGCAGAAAGGGAAAACTATAGGGCTATGATACAACTATATAGGCATTCCAATAGGATTACAGGAGTCATTTCCATAAAGCTTCATAAAACCTGCAGCAGCACAGTAACAGTAGCTACCAGCACTTTCTGAGGCACAGTCCTTCTAACCAACAATACTGCTTGAAGGCATCACTGAGAACAATTGGGGAGTTAAACCTCAGCTTTTACAAAGAGTGCCATCTGTTCAGCATACTTGCAGTGAAACCAGCGGCCTCAACACAATCCACAGGGAAGATGCATCACCATATTCAGTGCTGCCAACCACAAATTTAAGCTGAATGAACACAGACCCCGAAAAACTTTCTCATGACTACTTGTAGTGATTAACATCAAGGCACTGTGGTGGGTAAATGTGCACTGCCCTCTTTGTGAGGGAGAAAAAGACCGGGACAGGCAGAACTCAAAACAAAATGGCTCAAGTTAACCCCACTTAAGACTCCCATTAAATCTCAGGACATTACACACCTGTTAAAGACCACTTAAGATTTTAACATATTAACATATTCTGCACTTTTAAAAATGCTCTAAGAATTCAGTTAAACTAAACATCGATAAGAGGACACATACACATCCCAAACAAGCCCTCTGGGGTACAGCCCAAAAATTGTTACTTCATATCAAGCATCTAAAAAGCTAAGTGAGATACACACACACAATAGGAAAAAAAAAAAAAGTGGGAAATCAAAGCTCAGCAGGAATTTTCAACAATATTTAAAAATAAGCACTTGCCAATTCAGAAAAGTAAGTGATCCGACCTGATACCCTGCATCGCTTTCTGCACATACATGGAGAGTAAACCATTAAGAGAAAGTGAAACCTTAATATTTCCACACACAACTTCACACAATTTAGCAAAACTGGTACTACTGTGAAATGCAAAACCCGAGCCACAAAGTAGCATGAAGAGGTTTTCAAAATAGCTGCCTCAAAGTAGTTAGGTTTTAAAACCTTAGTAGAAATGCCATTTCAACCAACCACACATCAACTGACCATAAGCCCAAAGGCAGCAGCCTCCAAGGGCACATCAGGGAGTCTCACTCTTTCTATTTTGAGAGTGAAAGATGCTTCAGGCAATAGCAATAGTTTGAACATTCTCTCTGGTGTTTCCTACACTCTACTTACTTTCCAGGAAAAAGAAATTCAAAGCTTGATCTAAATCTTACAGAGATAAGTAGGATTAATGAGTGTTCACTTCAAGTTACAATTCACATAGTAGCACTATGTCATCACCATACCTCCATCCAGAGACACCTAAAATCTGAGGGGATATTAGTGCACACAAGGTGTGGTCCTCCATCTACCTTTAACCTTCTCTGTGCTGGAATCTGACATACTTATTCATAGATCCTGAGAAATTCAGATGGCCCTAATGGCCTTTTATCAGCTGATATAAGGCATCACTGCCACATGAGGCAGTAGTTGATGGGAATTTGAAATCAATCACTGGAGCACATAAGCATAATATAAATTTTGACTGCTAACATGCAAGCAGAACACAAGGAATTACACGAGCTATGATGATGCTATAATTATTACAGTATCAAGTTTAGAGTGTGCGCAAGCAAAATAACGTGTTCATTTCTTAATGCATCAAATTTCCTACACAACAGTGAAGTCAGACTGCTGTGAAAATTAACATTTTTAAGGGCCAAGTTCTAATCACTCCATTTTAGTTGACTGTCAGGCTTCTTTCCATGTAGAAACAGTGTGAATGAAGGAACAAGCAATGGTACAAAATACTCTAAGTATAGATTATACAGCACATACCATTACATAACTCAGAACCAATTGGGTAAATTTGATGGTACCAAGGATTAAAGGGCATATCTAAGGATTTCGGAAATACAAATAATCTTGTTCTGCTAAGATTTACCAGTTAAAAATATGCTTTAAAAAACGCCTTGGTTTGTTGGGTGGTTTTGGTTTGGGTTGGTTGGGTTTTTTTTCAGAAAACATTTGATTATAGCAATGTCATATACCTATCCTTTTTTTATTTTTTTTTTTTCTGCAAGGCAATCATACTATAGTCTCTATATGATTCAAAGTAAGTTTCAGGGATAGAATGAGCAAAAAAATAAGTACTGACAAATTAACTGAATACTTACTGACCAATTATAAAATAAAATTCTGAATGAAAGTAAAGGCCAAAAATATTTTGGATTCTAATATAAGACAGCTGAACCATACCTGTAGGTCTGCAAGAGCATTTTAAATAGTACACGAGTAGCTTTTATACAAATTGCTGCAATACCTCTGTAGTATGCAATTTGTGTCTAATGTTTCATGTTCTGAATATACAAAGAAACAAATATCCTACTAATAGTCCTTCAGTGTTTCGTGTTACCAAGACATTCACTATTGACATTTAGTATAGGATGACAGAAACGGTCGCTGACCGATATTTTTCCAAAAGATGTGTTCTCACTTGACAATGTGGTGAACTGAAGCCAATAGCATTCACTGAGCTTTGACAGAACATCTTTCTCTTAAATATAAAAATTCAAAGCCTTACTTTACAGATGCCAGTTCAGACTGCATTTTACACATCATAAGTCTTAGCAAACAGCTGGTGTTTCACAATGCCTCAAGTCTTAAACATGATTTGTCAAAGCAAAATAAGAGGAAATTAAAGGTAGCTCCAGATGATGCCAAGTACACTAAAAAGTGCAGGGGAATAAATCAATAGCCATTTGATAAACTGCACATCAATTCATACTTCTCCGTGAAATAGAATTTTTGAAATACTGAAATAATACAATGTAAGGTAGTACAAAACATTGCTATGAAGTATTATGGAATGAGATGGAAGTACTGCAATGCTGTTCCACAGCAACAGAAAGGAGAACAAAAAAAATCAAAGGTTTTTGATAGGGGATTTTGTTCAATTTGGTCTTCAAAGAACTACCGGTACAATTTTAGTATTGGGGGAACGAGTTCAAAATCTGACACCTCTATATCAAGTAAAACTTAAAGAATATAAAACTGTCAGTGATCTAATAAAACAATACACATTCCTCTGTACTCGGATACCCACACAATGCAGTGCACAAGCCAGGACTTCCCTGCCTGCTCCAGGCAGTGACACACTCGGGTCTGGCCAGAAGCTGCCCTCGCTCCCGGCATGTGGCAGCACACAGAGGGGAGCACACCCCAGCGGCTTTCCTTTGCAGCCACAGGCACTTGTCCTATTCCCCTCTGGGGCAGCTGCTGGTCAGGGAGCCAACAAGACTTCAGCAGAAGGGTGTCCTCTATTTCACCAATATCCAGCTGTTCCCTGCAAGTCCTTCCTGCCCGTGCCTCTCAGCAGCCTGCTAGCCACTGCTCCCAGTTAACCCTCCTCCCCAGCACGCACACCAGCGAAACCCAGGCTCAGCTATGCCAGGGCTATGAATGCCAGGTCCCTGCTGGCATGGCCGGGATGGATACACCACCACACTTCCTGCAGCGTCTGCCCCTCACCCCTGGCAGCTGCCTTGCCTCTCTCTCAGCCTGCAGCCCTTTCTCTCCTTACCCTCTATTTCTTTACAGCTGTGATTTCATCAATTCTTTTGACCTTCAAAGGAGAGCAGAAAGGGATGCATGTGAGAAATCCAAGATCCTCTAGCTCCCCAGTGCACAAACTGTATTGATGTTTTTTGCTACCCCAGCCTGATGTGCAGCGCTGCAGCCTGGCAAATAACCTCCTGCACCTCACAGGCCTAAGGCAGCACGTTATAACAGAGACTGGCATGCTAGCAGTGATAAAGCCACTATCCATTATCATTACAGAATAACACAGCATATCCAAGATTGAGTTTCTGTACTTATCTTGCAAGAAATACCAAAATTCCTAAGTGTCTTGCTTGCTGACACCCTTTTCAAACCAGTTTCCCAACTTCTTCTGACCATTCTCTCTAGTTAATTTTGTTTCCCTTGATTATTTCCTCCTACTTCATATATATGTATATCTCCTTTAACCCTTTTGATTTGTTTCTTTTCATAAGCAGTCCTTCAACTTGCCACTATCACAGGTCTCCCACCTTTGTCAGACAAGGCTCAGAAAAAAACTTGGCTTTTCCCAATGACACAGCAGCGTGCCATACACAGACATTAATTTATATTATCCACTGCTGGCACGCGCTACAGCCTCTGTGAGAAACCAGCAAGAATATTTTCTTCTGTTAATGCATTACATAGCTGCCATCACACCAAAATTTCGTGCAGAAGGGAACATTTGAGACACCTCTTGGCAAGATGTATATGCTGCATTTAATAACTGTATAATAAACATAACATGTAAAGCAAGCTTTACCCTAGAGTATAACCGCAGTTTTTCCTTCCCCCTGCAACGAAAAAGAATCAGTGTGAGTCAATTAAAATCATTACATCAGTTTTCAAGAGCTATTTTCTTTATCTTCTTAAGGTAGGAAGAATTACCTAGAAAAACCAGATCACTATTTTTTCATCATCAGTCTTTTCTTAGAACAAAACAGAGGTCATATTAAGGTTTTGCTTTGAACAAATATTTGTTCAAAATATTTTATCCAGTCCAACACATACAAGATATGCATATGTACACATAAAACACACATGGATAAATATGCCGTTTCTGGATAATATATCTTATGGCCAATATAGTTTTCATTTAAGTGAATTATGGAAATAAAGTTAAATGTGGTGAAGATGTTAAGTGGACCAAAGTACCAGCAAGTAAGCAAAGAGATTGAAAACATTTAAAAACTGAATTATTTTAAATGTATGTGAATATACAATAAGATTCAAAGAATTCAAGAAGAACAGGGGGCAGTTAAATACATCTCTTGTTTCTACACTGACAAAAACTGAACCAGTTTCTAAACTCTTGTTCAAGCGCAAGAAGTTTTACAGTTTCAGAAAAACTGTATTAATTTAAATGTATCTTTGTGGTACTTCCTAGCACCTAACATAACAAGAAAACACAGCATAGCCACCTGTGAGGAGCTTACAGAGGGGGATGCACACTCGGGGGAGGAGATCAGGGTTGTCAGCTGGGGGGAATGGGGAAGCTCCACACCAAAGGCAGGATCAGAGGAAACAGAGAGGTATGTCTCACTCAGCACACCCACATCCTGAGACTACTTGATACCATTGTAACCAAGAAAAAAAAAAACTCCTGTACAAAAGCTCTGTCACCACACCAAAATATGACATGGATGACAAACATAACCAACTTCCTTTGGACAACGCGGTCACACCAAAAAAAGTAACTCCCTAAAATTAGAAAATATTTGAACTTTTAATACTAAGTGAGGAGTATTCTGTTTATTTTTATTAGAATAATAGGAAATAGTTATCTTTAATATTTAATCTATGTCAACATCCCCTTTAGGTAAACTCCCGTGCCAGTATTGCATTAAGTGCTGTTTTCCTGTTTAGCAATCTCTCACAAGTTAACTAAATGCCTTGCAAAAACCATTTCAAAACTAGTTTGCAAAGTATTAAAGATAAAAGATAAGCATTAAACAGATGACATCTTCTGCAAATCCATCATAATCCATTGGTTTAGGTTTTATATTTCTGGTGAAAAATTACTTAAGTTCTTGTCTGATTATGATTAAACATTAGGATTAGTACTTTCTGTTATGGATCACTTCTATTATTATTACTTTTACCAGCCTACATTAGCCAAGAGGCAGCATCTGAGGCGAGTGAATGACTACAGTGAACAGCTCTGAAGACACAGACACTGAGCTTCAGTGCTCCATGCTCTGTCTCACTGTCACCAGGGACTGATGCTCCACTTCAGGGGAAACCCTGCAACACACCAGCACACCAGTCACACCTCCCTTATTCATTTAGCACGTTCCCTCTTCTAGCTCCACTCCCAGCAGCTACAGTGTTTAAGTGTTTGGTGCCTGCAATAAGACCACTTTCACAACACTAACTGAATCAGGCAGGCTCCCCTACCATTAAAGGCCAAAAGGTATTACCTGATCCATCTCTTACATTTCCTTTTCTGATAGCACACATACGGGTCAAAGTAACTCAAGTTGTTAGCTCGTGGGAGTTCAAACAGCAAAGTGAGTTTGAGCCTTGACACAAGAGCTCTTAATAGAGCCAACACTTTCCTGTTCTGTTCAAAGTGAAAAAAAACACAAACCCTGGACATGCATGTCCCTGAACCTGAATTTCCAATGTCATACAAAGCCCATGTGTAATTTTTCACAGGGGACCTCACACCAAGACACACCAGCTTCTCAGACAGGAGCCAGGCAGCACTGAGCTGGCAATCCGGAAGAGGAAGGCTCAGTGCTGCTTAGCCTTTATATATACAAGGTTTATACTTTCAACATCTGAGGCTCACTTTCTGTAAAGTGTAACTGACTCAATCAGCTTCTGTTCTTCACAGGACAATTTCCATTAACCAAATATACATATTTTCATAAACATACAGTAATGCAGATGAAAACAGACAGCATTCAAAAAGGTTCAAACCCCAGTGTTTTGCAGCCTAAAGCCACTAAGACATCTCTCTTGCACAGGCATTATCTCCAAAAAGGTAAAGGAGCAGAATCCACAGATCTCAAACACATAAAACAGCCCACCCTTGAGAACAGATGTGACACAAGGTGCATGGCTGGTGATGGGACAAAGGCATGGGTTCCCCGTGCTAGCCAGCCCATAAAAGAGAACACAGCCCATTGCCATTTGGTCAAGCACGTTTGTGTTGCAATGCTGAGCATCATCAATCTCAGTTTCTACTCCTGCCCCAACAAAGCAACAGTGCTCCAGTTTGAATCAGGCTCCACCAAAAAGCAGCATCTGGCACTGCAGCATCAGTCACAATCCCTCTGCACTTTTGATGTAGCTTATGAGGGGCTACCAGGGACTACTGAGCAAAGCTGATGAGCATCACTGATGTGTGATCTGCCACATTTATTCTGAAAAAAATAAATATGCAACAAAATGGAGAAGACTTGATACTTCTATCAGAGGACTGACACACCTACTCGCAGGTCTGCCTGAGGCACCACCTCTCGCTTTCCTGTTCTTTGGAGCTGCTGCTTTTGTAACTAGCCCCCAAGACATAAAAACTTGGTTCATAGAGAAAGGCCTGAAACATCAACTGCAGTAAGAGACACGGCCAAAATCAGTCTGCCCTCAATGAGGCCCATTCATGAAGTCTTCATCCACCCTTCTCAGTCTCTGTATTGATCAAAACTTGAGCAGTAAGAATCCCCTGACCCATTCTAGGCCTTAGTGGAAGAAAACATCACATCAGGGAGTACAGGAGCTGCAGCTCAGTTCTAGAAGATGAGGGATAAGGGCCATATGAAGTTCAAACAGCTCAGCTAAGCAGTACAGACACAGCAGCATTTTCAGACAGACTCTGCAGTCAGTGGCCAGGAAGATTTTCATCCTAATGCCAACTCTGCTCTGCCTCCAGTGCCTATAACTCATTACCTCACAAGGCACAGGTGAGCTAGCTTGTTTTTCTACAAGACCCCAAGATCCTATGATACAGAAACTTTATGATGCAGTATTAGTTTACTGACAAGTACTTTTCTGACAAAACTCACAACTTAGGGCACAACTCCAAGCAGATCTCACCAACTGAATAATCTTCAAGCCACTGAGACTTCTCCGTAAGTTCTTACTACCAGCTCTTTACAGTCTCAGCCACAAACTACAAGCAACTGGCAGAATTTCAACTTCAACAATTTTTGAAATTTTCACTTGAGTGATCATTTCCAGCAGAAAGGGTGTTCTCCAAGGCTTTTCAAAAACCCCACAGAACCTCACTAACATCACCAAATCTTGAACTCGCAGAACACAAAGGTAACATTCCCAGTAAATTTAACACTATGTAGAGTTATCCATTATAGAGTTTGATCCAGCAACAGTTCCCTTTGTTTAAAGGGTAAAATTAGTGTAGGGCAGAGAAATGCACCACTGGAGAGAGCAGTCTGCAGCACTGTGGAGGTGCAGTTACCTCAGGCATACAGCAGACAAGGGGACAACTGTTGTAAATAATCCAAGGATCTACAATTATAATCCATTGTTCAAACACACTTAAAGAAAGTAATATTAATCTTGATTCCCAAACCTGCTCTAACAAAGAAGACAACAAAGCATTTTGATACTTAGGTTTTGTAGACAGGAGACCACCACAGTTTTAATTCATCAAAAATAAAATTAAGTAATAGTGGTCCAGATAATCAACATTAACCTAGAATTCAAGTTGATGCAATGAGTTAGCCATCTCAAAAATACTTTGTAATATCATGACAACACCTTTCTAGTTCGTTTAAAAAAAAACAAATATAAACCAAGGCTCTGGTTTAGCAAGAGCTGAAACTCACAAGTTGTAATGGTGCAGAGAAAAAACTGAACTGGATTTCTTCCACTCAGAGAAGCCCACCCTTTGTGCGGCTCCATCACTCAGATGAAGTATTGCCTCTGCATATGCCATTCAAGCAGGCACTTGAGCTCTCAAGTACACGGGGATAGCCTTTATACCATTCACATCTAGTGCAAGTGTCTCAGAGCTTTGACTCTGACTAGCTGAACTACGTTTTCCCTTTTTGTACTCTGAGCTTCCAGAAAATGCAGACTTGGTAGTAAGACATAGCTGCTAAAAGAAAGAATTAATAAGAAATAAAATAACTGGGTTTGTAAGCAAACATCGACAAAGACATGGACAAAGTAGTGTAATTCACTTTGACTGGTTTTTTGCCAGCATCCTAAACGTGAATAGCAATTTGTATTACTATAAATCAAAAAGAGAACCATAACACTGAAATATTACAGTATATCTGTTTCTCAATGTTTTAAAACACATGACAGGCTCAGAAGTTAGTTTCCTTCCAGACAACATCTGCTTGGCTGCCACTATCTCTGCCGAGGCATAGGTGTGCACGAAGCAGTGACAGGAAGTCAAGTATATATAGTCTCTTCTTGAATTATTAATATAATCTTATCTTGATATCTGAAATCAACTTTATGAGTCACAGTAACAAAGCATTAGTCCAAACTAAAAACCACATTTAAAACAGGGCTGAATTAGGAATTACAGTTAGATATTAAATAATGATTCCAAGTATCAATTTAAAAAGCCAAAAATAAAAGGGCCTGAATAAAAAAAATTTTAAAAATAAAGTACTAAACAGGCAACCAGCTACCAAGAACACGATTTCTCATTACTAATCAGTGTTCTCCACTCAACTCCCTAAGTCACAAAAGCTGGGAAGAGCAGCTGACTGGTGCTACGAGGGCTTCACCCGCCGCCTCCCACAGCCCCTGCCCTGCCTTCGCCGCTCCTGGCGGGCTCCGCTCCCCGGCCACGCCGGCCCGGCGCCCTCCGCCGCCCTCCCTCCCCACCACGTCCCTCGGTGTAGCCAGAAAAACGAGAAGCAAGAGCTCGTTCGATTCGTAACCCGCTCTCATTAAACAGTAACGCACACAGATGTTAAACTGCTGACCTGGGACTACTGCGGGAACTTCTCCTTCGCACGGCCACCCCGTGACGGGCCTGGGGAACTCTCATCCGAACCGCCTCCCGTTGCGGGCGACGAGCCCTCACGGAGGTTTCGGGAGCCGCCAGCCCGGCGCTGCAGCTGCGCCCTGTCCAGCACTCGGGACGGGACGCGCCGAGCCCGGGCTGGACGGCCGCACCGCGCAGGGAAGGTGCCCGGCGAGGACTGCCCCAGGTCCGACTCGCGCTCACCGCCCTGCAGGCGCGGAGGCTCCGCGCTGGAGACAAGCAGCGGCCGCGGGCGCATCCCGCTCCCGCACCCCGCGGGTCCCGCTCCGCGCCGCCACAAGTCGCAAGGCAAAGCACGCGCAGACCCCGCGCGCGGCGCGAAGGGCGCGGACGCGGGCAGCGGACGGGGGCTGGGGGGGAGCGGCCTCACCTGGGACATCTGAGGGCGCAGGTTGATCTCCTTGAGGTTGATGGAGTGGCTGCGGAGGTTGTTGAGCAGCTGGCAGAGCAGGACGCCGTCGCGCAGTGTCTGCGCCAGGTCGAAGACCTGGGCCGTGTCCCAGGTCACCCGGTGATTGGGCGGCAGCACCTTGCAGCTGATCAGCCACTGCCCGCACTGCTTCCAGGGCTCCATCCCCGCCACCACGCCGCGATGCTGCGGCCGCGGCAGCCCCTGCTGCGCCCNCGCCCAGCCCAGCGCGCCCGCACCTGCCCGTTCCGCGGCGGCCTCGCTGGAGGCGGGAGCGCGGGGTGGTCGCAGCCGCCGGCAGCCCTCGCCGGGTAGCTCCCAAGGTCGATCCGTGAAGGTGCTCGTCTCGTCTGCTCGCCCGATGATGGCATAAACACAGCACCTGCGGCACACAAGGCGCAGCTCTGACAGGCAGGTGTAGATAGCAGCGCAATGGCATTTTCTGCCTTATTGTCAGTCCTTTGTCCTTTCACTAAGCAAACAGCTGAGTGCTCAGAAGAGGTTCAAGCAGAATACTCTCAGCGACCTCTAGAAACGATAAAGAACACATCACGGCATAGCATTGTTTTCCCATCTGTTCTCTCCTAAAGTACTTCGCAATGACTTCAATTTTATTTGCACTTCAAATAATGTTTAAAAATATGTAATAACTTCCAACAAGCATTCAGACAACTCAAAAAAAAAAATATACAAGTGATTTTAAGTTACTGTGACAGACTCCAAAACCAGACAACACTAACACCAGAGTTAACAATATCCTCCAAAATGCAAAAGCTATTATTTCTTTTTGATTTTTGAAGCAGTGCTGGAAACTTAATTTCTCAAAAAAAAAACACCAACACTTAAAAGGATACAAAAACTGGTGGTTTTTTTCTCTATTAAAACATGGGGGATTTTTAACCAGTGAACCCTTTAAAAGTACTATTAACATCTATGTGAGAAAAAAAAAACAAACACACAGTCCAGGGTGAGAAAGCCTTCCAAGGACAAAACCCTAACATGGTTATTCAAGATAGTCCACTGTTGCTGGTTTCCACACCTCCTCAATTAAAAGCCTGACACTTACTGCTGTCTGAGCACAGAATAATCCCACAAATCCTTTTAATAATTTCTGAAATAATTAATACAGACATTATGGGAATTTATTTCAGAAACTGAGGCCTAGCAAGTGATTTGCATGTTTCAGTAAGGTCAATATGCGGATTCACTTTTTTTCCTTTCTTTAAACAGGCAGTATGTCTGCTATTCCAGGCAATTTCCTGAGCAGCCACTGGCTGCAGAACATGCCACAGGACAGCTCACCATTTTGCATTGCATGCACCTAAAAAGACAAAGACAATCAAGGCCTGAAATCCAGCTCCATGATCTGTAACACCTGTGCCGCTGCCCAGCAGGTGATGGGATGAGACAGGTGTGACTTGTTACCTCATTAGAAGGCACAAGTGTTGCTCAAGGTCATCTGGGAACAGCATTTGTTTCCACTCTTAAAGATGCACAAAGCTGCAAACACCTAGCTTGGTTTTCAGCCCTCTGCATGCGTTACCTGGGCTGGCAAACCAGAGGCTCCCAGGTCTGACCAGTGCAGAGGGAGCTCAGAAAGCCTGGCCTGACGTGTCAGAGCACGAATACATTTTAACAGAATGCAAACTCCAGTTAGGAGCAAGCAGCTTTGCATGAATCACATGAGGGGTCCTCATTCCAAAGGACTGGTGACAGTGCAGCTGAGCTTTAAGTCTTTAAAATAATTTTACATGGGAGAGTGTGACATTAGGTTGAGTTGCTTCAGTAGTGCCTCCTTCCCGGCAGGTCCCTCCTGCTCCATCCCTACTTGGGCGGTCACAGCCAGGCAGCTCCCATTTCTCAGGAAATGTGAATTCTCTGTTTAACAACCTCAGCCCAAACACTGGGTCACCAGTAACAGGTACCTCTGCCTCCTCAGACCAACATTTGATTGTTTTATGCCTGAGCAGCTGGAGGAGAGGGCAGGTTGCAACACAAACATGCTATCAAAGTATTGGACTGCCTGCAACCAGGCAGAATTAGAGAGAATTTCATTCCTAATTTAAATCAAAAGGGACTGAAACTAACAGTTTGCACTGTGATCATTTGGATATCATCATCCATCAAAATGAACAGAGAGCAGTTTGATCAAGACTACAATAAACACTTTCTCATAAAAATATATTTTTATCTGTGACATGTATGAAATGATAAGTGAGTAAGAATTCAGTTGCGCCCACAAGCTATCCACTCTCAGGCTGACAACAACCATAACACTGAAGCAAATGCAGAAAGTGGAAAAGCAAAATAGATAAAAGAAACAGAATACCACCTTCACTACATTATCCACATCCCCACTTCAGCTGCCTCCAGCCAGGATTGGTGGTACAGCACCCTGAAAGCAACATAAACAGTTCAGATGCCTTTGCAGAGATACCGAGAAACGAGCGCTGTTCTGATTCATAAATAGCAAGAAAAATACTTCAGGCTGGTTGCTCAGATTGATCTCATCTTTTTTACATGGTTAATAGGAGCAATCCAACACTCCTTAATCCAAAATTTACATCCAAACAATACAAATGCTTTAAAGGTGATGGTTGAAATTCTAAATATCTGAAAAACCTACTCTGCAGTTTTAAATTGTTTCTAAGTCATAGGATGTTATAGTGCAATATTAGAACCAAATTTCATTGAAATCACACTGGTTTCTCTACTGTATTTCATATAATTAACTGAGCAACATTCTTCCAAATGGAGAAGAATCCATATAACAATACAAATTCCAGAAAAATAGTTCTCTACAAAGAGTTACATGCTTGAGAGAAGGGAAGGGGCAAATGGATTCAAAGCCAAAATTCACAGTCAGCACAGTCTTGCTAGAGCAGAAGGCAGAAATATTTGCACATTCACTTTCCTCCTCTCAGAGTAGTCTTAACAACCTTCTTCAGCCTCCTACATTGTCTTCAGTCATTTATTGGAAGGAGTTCAACTTTTCTTTCAATCCTAAAATTTGTTTCTGTTCAAAAGCCACTTCTATATGGGCCTTTTTTTTTTTTTTTGCTATCAATAGAAAAAAAATAAAAAGAGAAAAAAACAAAAAAAGTGAAAAATCTATACCTCAATTTTGAAGTACTTTAAATGAACCAGTTGCTGAAGATATACTGGAAGTTTGTCCTATCCTGTTCTTCTCCCCATACTCAGATAGATCTCTCTGGATTGAAAGAGGGGCCAATTTATAGTCACCTTAGTCCATCTCCCCCAGTTCCACCAGGGCTGATCTGGCAGACAGATCTCAGCTTAGATTTTCACAATGTTCAATGTACATCACATACTTTTTTTTTTTTTTTAAACACATGAATAAGCCATTTGCTGATGCAATTTTTTCTTTGGATTTTCTATAAAGAAAACCTTTCAGACATACATTCCCCTTTCAAAATACTGCAAAGCAGTGACATAAAAACCAAAAAAGAAATATATATTAAAAGAACAGCAAGTCTGAAGGAGAATTGTTCCCCAAAAGGCACACAAAAACCTGAGCTTTTGCATGTTTTTTCTCTCCTTCCAGGAGACATCTGTCTCCTTACTGGGGACATAATCATAAATTTTTTCCTTTACTTGTGTCCTGTACTGCATCCTATGACGGTGGCAACTTTCCAGTTCTTTTCTTGTTGCTTTACTTAAACAAAAACAAGCCACCTCAGTTTGTTTAATAAGGGCACATTTGCAAGCTTCCTGAAATAATTACTTCCTGGTGTCACCACAGCTGCTGCATTTGAACTACTTCCGTTGCTCAGCTCGGGGAAAATTAATAAATGAAGTACAAAAAATAATAAACCAATATATGTACACACATTCCCTCTCCTTCAATTACTCTTGCAGATAAAATAGTGCCTAGGGCCACGAGCCCCAGGCACAAACCCACTTTGTGCAAAGTACCAAAGATAACAAAATGGTAGATCTCTTCCCAAAATGCATCATTTCTCACTTCCTTTTCCTACTTCCTCCCTTCTTTACTAATGGATTCATCAGTTCTGGTGCTTAAAGGTTTCTTGCCTTCTGGTGATTGCTCTTGAGTGCATTTTTAAATGCTACAGGCAGAAAGAGGTGCAAGCACAAGCAAAGAACTGCCCTCGTTCGTGGATACCAAAGGCCCACTAAACTCTTGGCTGAGCCAGCCATGCTCTGATGCTCAGGGTTCATGTCCCAGTTAGACCCACTCAATTATACCAGTAAAAAATTGAGCTACACGTCATCTGCAAGCAAGAACATGCAGTCTTGTGTCTTGGCCATTTGTATCTTCCTCACATTTGGATATACATTGAACTACCACTGCTCCTGGCCTGAAGCCTCCCTTGAGCCTCTTTCCTTTTGGCTGGATGGGAATAGCAGGCAGGTGGCCATAGTCCAGGATTTCATAAGGAGCCTGCTTATCTTGCAGTACAAGTAAATGAGGGTAAGATGGCTGACCAGAAATCTTCAGTAATTTCTGGCTGCTGCTGCACATGAATATCAGCATGGATCAAGATCTCCCAGATGCATCTGGCTGTATCCTACAGCTACAGGCTCCAGTTTCAGAATTACTTTGGGAATTTTGCAGCAGAAAGTGAAAAAGCAGCACTACTTTTACTTGATTCTTATTAATAATTTGTTTGTGCTATTGTCTTATACTACAATGCCTGAATTTCAGCAAAGCATTATGTTTTACTTGAAATAACTGTTTCAAGTTAGCATGGAAGAAATTATAAACAACTGACCTGAAATCTAAATAAAGCACTGAAAACAAAAAATTATACAAAGGAAATAAAGTAGGAGGATGTGTGGAGCTCAGTATTCAGTTTGGTTTTCAGTAAAGACCAGGAGGATGCAGAGAAATAACTTGATATATCAATGTATAGGTAGTTATAAACAGAAAGGAATTTAAATGCTAACACACCAAATGAACACCAGGACACTGTTTTCAGTAAAAAATTGCCTGAATACATAAAATGCATCTGAGCATTTGAGAAATCAGTGATGCTGAAAGGGAAAGTCCACCCAGACTAGTCAATGTGAAAATAACACATTAAAGCTGTCAAGGAGACTGCCTATCTCTAACGACTAACTACCAAATAATCATCTTAAGAGTTGAAGGCACGGGCTCACATCTCCTGACAAAAACCTCCTTTTTATTGAAGTTAACAAAAATTTGTCCCATTTTGCTGTCCAGAATCCTATGTTGAATTCCTAAAATAGGATATTTGATATCCAGAAGGCCAAGTTTCAGCTTTCTAAAAACCATTCATACAAAAGGAGAAAGCTGTTGATATGCCCTTTTTGTTCAGCACAAACAGGTGGAAGCCAGACTCAGGCAGCCACTCGCCTCTTGCCAGCAGGAAGCAATGGCATTTATGATAAGGAAAACATTTATGGGCAGGCAAAAGAAAGGAAATTTTCCTGTACTACTTTATGTATTTTAACAAAAAAACCAAAAAGACTGACTTCTTAAGAATCCAAGCAACTTGAAACAGTAAATAAAATAGTAACCTTCCTCCTGTTTTTTACCCCTTTCCCCCAGTTCATCTCCATTCTCATCTTCCACAGGTTGTTTTCAACAGCCTGATGATGATTTCAAGGCAAACCCAAATCAGATTACAGGAGACAAAAAACTCCCCTCTTCCCTCAAGACAGAAGGAAAAGAGATGCTGACAAAAATAATTTTGTGGTCTCAGCTGACAAGAAATTGGTATTTTTATCAGAAGCCAAGGTGTTCAAGTGCATATAACCAAGATATGAAAAGCTAGAAATTGGCACAAGTAAGCCCTAAAGCAAGGAAAATATGTTTTCTATGTTTTTTCAGAGTCTATTCAGAACCCAGAACCAAGAATCCAAAAAGGTTTTCCTGCATGCAAAAAGGGATCAGCTGCTGAAAGTGTGGCACTTAAGGGAAACACTGTGCACTGGATGAAGTCTGAATATTTAGAAAACCGAGAAAAAACTTCACATTAAAATAAAAAGTCTCTAAAGGTTGGGAAAACTGAAAAGTCCCATTCATTAAATACCTATTCAAACAGGAAAGAATATCTAGAGTAATGTTTCTAACTCTATTACTAATAGAACATTTATTTTAGAATTACTGCTATTAGGCAATTGAATTTTTCATATCCTAAAGGCACAATTTACTAGCAGCCTCTAGTCTCATGCTGTGTTAACTGCTAAAATAAATAGGGCAGTCACATAGAATCTCTGAGACACTGTTCCAGTTTTCCATTTACAATGTTAAATCTGTATTTACATACTAATCTAAGTTCTGTAAATAAAAGTTTCCTTTTATGCTTACAAGTCAAAAGTATTAATAATTTTTAACAACAGAACATTCAAATTTATTTTTAGAGAACTCAGCAGGCAAAATATTTCTAAACACTCAGTAGAGAGTGAAGCTTCATCTCTAAAGTTACCCATACTTGTCTCAGCTGAAGAATAAAGAACACAAATATTTAAGAACATTCTGCTACCTACTTTTTTTTAACCTTTTATAAGTGAGTGTACCTGGGTGTTGTTTGTCTAATGAGGCTGGGCCAACACTAGACTGCAAATCAGCAGAGATTTAAGAGATAAGGGGGCTCTTTATTCAGGCCATTGGGTTTGAATTTGCAGCAGCATGGACAACCATGCTAAATGAAAGTAATAAGGGCCATGGAACTTTCATCTTCAGTTCAGAAAACCAAACTATCACAAGCTCAGGACAGAAATCCTTAGATGTCCTCTGAAAGTTGTATACTTCCATTTCTGCAGGCTCAGGTTTAGACATGGTGCGAGACCCTGCTCCCCCAGGTGCCAAGAATATTTATTCTGAAAAAAAACCCCAAACACATCTCATCCTAAATCTTGAATTTTACTGTCTGAAATCCTCACTTCAGTTGAAGTCAGCGGTATCTGTAGCTGCCAGTAACCTGGGTTATAAGGCTGTGTATCCAAATCAGAGACCTTGTTAATATGACCAGTAGCGTCCTAAATCAACCACAGATAAGACACTGACAGACAAAAATTATCCTCTATCTTAAGACATCATCTCCCATCCACTATGCTGATATCAGAACTTTCCCAGTCCTAGTTGAGAAATATTGCTCTTGAGATAAAACAATTGGAGTGAAATAATGATTTAGAAACAAAAATATTTAAATTCAAATCTACTATATAGATTAATGTTAGAAATTAATTACACTGCTCTTGCTATATTAGAAATAGTGGTAGACATTTGCCAGTTTAAGGCAATTCAGATTTACCCATCCCATGAAAGTACCAAGTGGCACACATGAGAAGTAAGTCCCTCATTAGCTGCCCCTCTTTGTGCAGCAGTGGAAAGTGGACTTCATAATATCTGAATAAAGACAAAGAGTCACACTGAGATGTTTCTCAGGGGTTCATTTACAGGTATGTTATACCTTAAAAGATCATAAAACTGCTGTGGAGAAGACAGAAGTTGCTTTAGTAGCAAGGTGCATTTACAGCTTAGGTTTATATTAGCTGAGGTCAGTGGTCCATGTGACAAACCCAAGCTGTAAAACTGTTCCACCCTCTCTCCATTTTTCTTAAAAAGCTATACCAGGACTAAAATAGGAGTGGAGGTCCATTACCACCTGCAAAAGGTTAACTCTGGCCTATCTATGAACTTGTTTTGTGTTCTGTGGGCCACCATCTCACCCTCAAGAAAGTGAGGGATTGCCAGAAAACAGCTCACTGAAGAAGTAAAAATTTACTTCCGGCATGCAATAGTAAAGAAGCAATACTCTCTGTTAGGATGCAGGTTGCATTAAAAGCACAGTGAAAACAAATACAGCTTGCCTTAAAGAGCTTGTGAAGGTAACATGGACTTCAGTCCAGTAAGCCAAAGATCTAACCATCCACAGGCATAGCAGAGGTGTCTGCTAAAGAAGTGATTTAATAGGCAAAACTGAGAGAAAATTCATTGTCCAAACATCACTTAACTTGCCTTCCATTTTTATTCTTCCATGTTTCCTCTAGTCAGACCTTCTTAAATCACTGCAACTTGTACAGAAGGTTCAACCAAAGAAAACAAAGCTGAAATTAAATCACCTATGTACCACACTAAGGCACTTCCCCCACCCTGTGTAAAAGGCCACTTTACAAAACAGCCTGAAAATGTCGATACCCCAGGCACAATTTTAATGGCAATAAATGCTTGTATGACATCAAAAGGTTTCAGATCCAAATTAGATAAACTGATGCAAAGTGTGTTTTTTAAAGGAATAAAAACATGCCAATAACAGAAAGATGGAAGCATGACCAGCACAAATTCATCCCCAGCAAATCCTCTCAGCATGAACTGGAGCAGAATCTGATGCTGCTATCACAAAAAAGATACTTTTCTTTGCTCCAAGGCAGAGCTGTTCCTACCCATTCAGTTCCATAATAGCTGTGTTATTGCCTCCTTCGCTGGGTTTACAAATAGGACGTACAAATGAATGCAGGTGGAATTACAGAGCTTAATTTGTTCGCTCTTACTTCTCTTGTTCCCAGAGAGGTACCAAAGGGCAGATGAAGTGTGGACAAGGGCCAGGCAAAAGGCTGGCAGCAGAGAAGCTGTTCTGGCATGTAGTCCCTGGAGCAGGAACAACGCTGAGCAGACTGGAGGACCGAGCACCGGGCTGGCCACTAAGAATCCCCGGAGGTATGCAGAACACCTGAGGAAGTGATGCAAAGCAAATCATCAGCCATTCCCAAAAGCCAGTCTTTAGTCTCCGGGAAACTAATGGCTCCCAGATGTCTCAGTAGGAGCTTAGCTGCTCTGGCACCCAGTTATGCTAAACCAAACATCCTCAAACATAATTCATGTGGGCTTATGGAGGTTCCTGCTGGGTGGCTAAGTGAATACAAGATAGGTTAAACTTGTCTGAAAGCTGTTTTTGGAGTGTTTTGTGATTGGCATGTTTTCTACAAATTTATCTCCCCTGCTAGTTTGTCAATATCATCCTCATATGAAAATAAAGGGGGTTGGTTTTTTCCTCAAACACTTTATGTATTATAAATGTAATAATACAAGGATTTGTAGTGATTCAGAATTATGGAGAATGATTGGTACTACACTGATAATCTGTAGTAATATACTACACTTTAACTCCACCAGCTGTGACATTCATTCCCTGCCGCTGGAGACAGCAGAACTATGGACAGCAGTCACTCGGGAGCTCTTGTTTGCAGGTGGTGCATATGCAAAGAGTCTGCCATGAATCTGAAAAGGCATCTGAAAAGAAGCACGTTTCAACCACCCGGGTGGTGAAATGCACTGTTTGAGCACAGCTGATAAGGTGCAATTCAGCTGCTGTTTGGCTGGCTACGTAAGCACTGCCTTGCATGTGATAATGAGGTCCCAACCCGTAGCTCAGAATTCCAGCCCAATCTGCAAGGATGAGAGAGAACTTACAATTTCACTTACGAAAGAGAAAAGAATACAAAATGGATTTTAAAAGCATGCAAAATTGATATAAAAGTATATGCACAATGATATGCTTACAGTGTCCTTTTGCTCTACAATTAAAAATTAAATAATTATTTCCAATACTGTGACCCATCTACCACCATTCTCCCCAAAATGACAGTGTGGCACATTGAGTTGTATAGATCTAAGCAAGTTCCCCTTCTAGATAAGAACAACATTGGAAATGTTTGGCATGGCCTTTCACCCCTTCTTTAAAAGGTGTCCTTCAGCCCTCTCGGGTGGGAGCTGTGCAGCACAGCCCGCAGCCGCCTGCCCGTGTGCCCGCGCCGGGCCACAGCTCCTCACCACCCACTCCCCCAGTTCCAGCTCCCCAGCCAGCCAGCACAAGCTTCTAGGGACTGAGTTCAGCAGAGGTCAGCCTCCAGTTGTGCAGGATTCTATTCTGAAGACAGCCTTGACGTTGTCTTGGTTTCCCACTGTGGGATGGCATTGGGAGTGATGAAGGATTAGCCAACTACAGAGCCATATCGGCCCTTTGGATGCACATGTCTCAACAGCACTCTAAAAATGCAGGACTGAAGAAGAAGACAGTCCTCTGCTGCAACACTCACCATAAAAGAGCCACAAACTTATGTTTAATTTACCATTAACTAGTTTTAAAATATTTCTTGGCATATAAGAAGTGTTTGTTTATATTTGTTTTGGAATTCAGGTACCCATGAAAGCAAACGTCTGAATTTCTATTTTCAGGATGCTTTGTTCATGGAGTTTAGCATAAATCTGGTTCCATTCAAAGACCCCAGGCAGCACATGTAGTTTTTGGAGGGTTTTGGTTTGGGTTTTTTCCCTAGGGGTGGAGGTGGGATGTCCGGGGGGCGGGGAACACACAGAAAATCTTGTTTAAGTGACACCTTCAAAGCAAGCAGTTAGGGTCTGGTTGCTCATTTCATGTTCAGGGCCCACTGCTAACAACCCTCTATATGTGTCCAGGGCACTTCTAGATACTGAGACAAATTCATCCCTAGTGGAAAGTGCTAATTTCAATAGTTATACTATGCATGAATTTGAGTCACTATGCCCTTTCAAAATGAGCCTGTTGGGATTACAGGACTGCAGTTAAGCTCAGATGTAACAGTTAGCAAGATCAAGGCCACTGCTGGATCACAATTACAACTGAGAAAAACAAATGTACTAATTAGCTGCCAGTCAAACATGAAAATGAATAGCAATTTTAAGTATCAGCTATTTGTAACAGCATGCTCATACTTGGACCTCAGATACCTTAAACAATCTGGAAGCTTAGCATAATGATTACTCTAAAAAAGGAGAAAAAGCCCATGTGGATAATAGTTGTTAGGAGACAGTTATGTTTTAAGCAGATGGTAAAAAGTGCCAGTTTGAGGCAAAATATAGATCTCCCTTCTGTTGAATAATTAATGAAAAACTCCTTCCCTGCTACAGCCATTGTAACTGTGTGACTGAACAGTCTCCCTTTAATAAGGCTTCATGTGTATGAGCTCCAGTCACCTCTTACAATCTGATTTTTTTCCAGGGCTGATTTCCACTGTGCTCTCTCCCTCTCCTGAACCTCTTCCACAGGACAAATTCTGTTGTGTCTAATCAAGCAGAGCTTCCAGTGACAGTAATCAAGGCAGTTTAATCTAGCAGTGCAGCCTCCCTTTGTTAGCGAAATCCTGACTCCACTGAAGGCAGTTGAAGTCTTGACATTGACTTGAGCCACGCAGACATGCCATATGCTGAGTTCTCCCTCTTCAATGAATTGTATCCTTCTGCTGGTTTACACCAGGACAAAAGGTAATTTTCTCAGAAAGAATTATATTTTAAAGTATTTCCATTCACTGGAAATGTTCAAATACACCTGAACTAAAAAAATAGATAATGCAACCAGCTCCAATTTCAGGGAGCTGAATAGTATCCAATAGTATCCTAATATTTAGAGTTTCTTACCATACCAACTGGCATGAGCTATTGCCATTATGTTCTTGCATGTGTTTCATAACAGAAGGAAGACCTGGGAGCCTAGGAAGACAGAAAAAAAAAAAAAAGGAGAAGGTGAGGTAAAAAAGGGACAAAAAATGAGAAGAAAAGGAGGTGGTCAGAGAAAGGCACAAGGGATTATGCCCTAATTTATCACATGCTGAAAGACTCTGATGTGGACAAAGTGGTGGGGCAGGTCGTGAAAGGACCTTTGAAGCCAGGTCAGTGCCTGACAGCAGTGCCAGCCCAAGCAGACCATGAGCAGAGGGGAAAGCAGCCACTTCACACTTTCTCGTAATGAATGCATTTAGCTGCAGTGTTTGTCAAAAAGTACTGGGTTTCCTATTAGTGCAAGCCCAGCACTAATAGGAACTCAAAGCAGTTGTCAAATTCTGTGTGTACTCAGATTTAAGACCCAAAAGTTACCTCTGTCTCCACAGGGAGCGAAGGCAAACCCTCAGAACCACATGCTGCAGAGAGCAGGAAGCTGCCGGTTCAGCAGAGCCTCTGCAATACCTTGCACCTCTGGCTCTCCCCTGCTGCCAGGGCTTGCACCCCTGACAGCTACAGCCCTCAGGATCTCAGGGAATCTAGCTATTTTCTGGGCAAAGATGAAACTGCTGATGGACAATGGTGTGGTGTGGACTGCTTGCATTTCTTTACCACGTTGAGATCACAACTAAGGGGTATTTCAGTAAAGTTACTGTTTTTTAAAAACAGGGCATTACTGCTTTTCCTTACCAGTAAGGGATGGCTGTGGTAGCTGGAGGGAAGGCACCATTTACAGTTCAAAAACAGAGAAGAAGGCAAGAGCCACAGTTGTTCACTTCTGGTGAGTTGGCTGGACTACCTGAACTCAGTGGTGTAGCCAAGGGTACTGCACTGAGCTCACGCTCTTGCTACATTAAAGGTTTATAACTAGAGAAAGAGAAGTTAATTCACTCATGTTCATGCAGGGTGGGCAGATGGAAACCACACCTTTTTCTCCTCTCTCTGCTGCCTCTCAGCTCTGGGGCAAGACTCCAGAGTCCTGGAGCATTGCTACCACAGGAGAACAGCCAGTTCACCAGAGCTCACCAGCAGAACAATACCCATTAGTGGTTTATGGCAATGAACACTGGTGGGTGAGATGAAGCTTCCATGTTCCCTCTTATATTCACCTTAGCTTCTGCAATTAATGACAAACCATGGTTTCACATCAGTGGGCATTTCATTCAGTCAGTCCATGCATGCAAATGCCCTTCACCACAGCAGAAATGGAGTACGGAAATACAAGCATTAAACACACTAAATTTTTAGTATGGCTCTCAGAGTAGTGTGAACAGCTCTTCCTATTATCTCCTGTGATCCAGATCCTGCCTGAAATTAAATCTTAAATCTCCTCTTGGAGATTGCATGCTAGCAGATTTCTTTGTATAATACTCACAGCTTGCCTTCAAATGTGTGCTGCATAAATAGCTCAGGGAAAGGAAACAAACTCAAAGTCAGACTTGTAAATTATTTGATCATGCTATTCAGTATTTGCCAAATCCCCTCATCTTTCCATGGAAAAAAAAGAGGCTTCCTGATGCCCTACGATCACAGCAAATTCTTTCAAGAGAAATCCCAAAGCTGACAATCTGCAGCCCCTTGCAAGACACAGCCAGACAAACAAAAGACATCTGATACAGATGACTGAAGAATGCTGCTGTAAACCAGCTGTATCAGTCTTGCAGAAACACTGAGCTATTTCTTATAGGTTGTTTGCCTTCAACTTTCCAACAAGGAATAGCATCTAATGTAATGCTGCTGCAAGTTTACAGAAGACTCTGTTTAAAAACAGTGTTTCTAAGCATCAGGTTTTCCCAGGTAGAATGTCTGCCATACCTTGCCTGGAGGCTCTTGTACCATTCCTGGGATGGGCATGGCCAGCCAGGCCCTACATCCCAGGAATAAACAAACTTGCTGGTTACAAGGTCAAGCCAAGTTTTGCTCCAGACCAAGCTGCAGAGGCTGGAATTACACTGGGAGCTAACCTGGTCCCTCTGCACTGCACTTTGTGTATGATTCTGCAATAATCTTGGCTTTTATCATGCGAGCTCACAGCAAGGTTTCTTTGGCTTTATGGGGTTGTCACAGGAAAGAGCTTTACTTATAAAACAAAATTCATATTGAAAATAAAGATTATTTGAATCCTTGCAGTGACCACAGTTCATGCCTAAGAACGCTATTAGTAAGAGATCCTCAGTAACACGAGCACTGTCTTGAAGGCAATCAGTGTTCACTGATCAGTGATCTCGCTTTAGCAGCACTGACCTTGAGTTCTAAACACAATGGATGACAACAACCAGGTACTTATTTAAAAATGAAAGAGCAAGGACCAGCCCAGGACTTCTCAAAAATCGAAAGGCACAGAAACCTCTGAAAATGGCAATGGAGGAAGAAGCCTTTGAAGTGTCACACAAGTGTATGCCATTCAAGGAAAATGCCATCTGGACAGTCAAAAAATAAAATAATTATTCTAACAAAAAGGAAACAAATGAAAATCAAAAATATTTAAATGCAAGGCCAGGTAATGAGCTCAGAGATAAGGATTTGTCCATTGTCTGTTGGGGCATAGACAGCTTTTACTGGTGTGTGACAGCACTTTTCCTCAGCTGAATTTGCAGGGAAGCCAGAGATGCTTTTATCCCTTCACACTCCACCCAAATGCATCTTTGACACATGATCTGCCTGAAGAGTGAGTGAGGACCTATTTTCAACTTTTGCTCATCTTTTGCATTCAGTACATTTCTGGCATTTTTGGCCCTGCCAAGTATAATGTTGGGTGTGAAATGGGGATCACTTTCCCTTTTCTTGGTGCTGTCTCCAGCTCTAAAGGGCCATTAATTCAGTAGAAACAACAATAACAAACTCAGGTAATAACTTCCAACCAAATATTGCAGACAACATCAACAAGCTTCACATGAAACTTTCAGCTACAGTGCTAGGGAGAGCTGAAGGACCCTACAGCTAAAAGCTGTTCTTTCTCCATGTTGAACTCATGTAGTTTTAAAGAACTGTTTGAAAAGACAAGTGGGGTCTTTTTGTCCATTCTAACTTGCCAAAGTTAGTTAATGTTTCAAAGCAAGAGCTGCAGTTTCTCAAGATATTTGATTCCTGCCCTTTCTGACCCTAAAAGCACATCCCTATGGTACTGCTGGACACCTGACAGGCTGCCGAAGCAGAACAGGTGTAGGCAGCCTCCCAACAAGCACAGACAGCTACACAAAATGCACATCAGCAGAGAATCAGCTGCTTTGATAAAGGAGTGCTTCAAACACTAGGAATTTAGGGAGACAGTTACTTTTACTGTCTTTGCAAGCATTTGTGGATATTTAAATTAAGCTTGATGAAGTTAAAGGAAGAGCTTCTTGGAAGATACCAGCTCTTACTTCATGTTAGTTACACCCAGAAACTGTAAGAACAAGGGGCCACAGATGTGACTACAATGGAAATGAGTGTTGTATTTGTGTACTTTCCACAGAAAAATAACCTAGGAGCCTGCAGGAAATAGAGGGGGCATGATGCTCCTTTGTAAGATACAGTGATTAATTTTTTAGCTAAAATTCTTCCCAGGCCCCACTCTATTATGATAGATGAGCATATAAACATGCAATTTATCATTTCATACTGCACTTCTTTCCTTTTGCTGATTCACACCTGATCATGTTTACAAACAGATGTTATACTTTGATTCTCTTGTGGCCCATGTTGAGGATGAAGAAGTGACAGCTTGGGAATGTGTTTATTAAGCAATGTGAAACATCTGCTTCTGTCTTTCAACACACACTACATGCTTTACCTATTCATAGGACACACAAGTTTATATCCAATTCACAATTACACCCACCAAGCTATTACAACTATTAATGCAATTATGATATAAACCTTAGTGCAGGGAAGGAGCAGTTTCCTTAACCACCAAGGTATTGGGTGTCTATAATACCCCGTATGTTTGATGTCTCCAGAGCATGTTTGAGTGTCCCACCATCACAGCCAGCAGATCCCTGGATAGCGGGGACTATAATAGAAAAGTCCACCATAGAAATGCTACTCACCCATTTTTCACCCCCAGAAGACACTTTGTGCCTGGACATTTGGCTGGGGCAGCTCCTGCCCTCGCCCAGGGTGTGAGGCTGGCACACAGCAGGGGTCCATGCAGCACACAGTAGGACAAGGTGACAACACAGCTCTGCTGCTGAGCAGGTTTGCATGGCTCCATTGCTTCCCACACACCTCCTGGCAGGGTTCAGGGCCAGCCAGGGCAGCCCTACACCTGGGGATAAGCTCCTATTACCTTACAGGCATTCCAATTACTCTCCTGCTCCTGGTGCCATTCTAATGAGTGGTTACACAACAATACCTGCCTGTGGTCTGGCTGTACTTTTTAGAAAACAAACAAAAAAAACCCCACAAACCCCGCACATTTTTTCTTACACTAAGTCTGACAAGTAGAAATCTAGGGTTAATGGGTCTCTAGAGTGTGAGAGTAGGTAAACAAAAGCAACCAAGCAAGAAGTAGCATAGTACAGCTAATAAAAAAGACAAGCTAAAAGCACATATATTAATAATTCTGACAGTAAAGAAACCCTTTCTTTTCATTCATGAAATAAGCTGAATTTAAACTATTTGGGGAAGCGACCATCTTCTAATTGACATTGCATATTTAGGACCTAAAACAGATTGAAAGTGAAAATTTTGCTAAAATCATTGGGGAAGTTAAATCCTTGTTTACTTGATGCTGCATGAGCTGCCAGGAATAATTAATAAGGCTAAATTTAACTGCTCTGGCAGTATTTCCCTTTCAGACACAGATCTCTTTGGCCAAAGCCCAGGCTATCTAAAGCAGGCCCATCTTTCCAGTGGTGCCATGGAAGACCAGAGCTTGAGATGTGATTCTGAAGACCTGCAACCATTTTGTGTTCAATGGCACTGAAAAGCAACTCGTCTGCTATAAGGTGCTGTTTCATGCTGAAAACTCTTTTCAGTGTGGCTGCAAACCAGTGAAACCAGATGCAACCAAACCAGGCAGGTTTCCCATTCTCTTCTGTGCTTTGGTGTGTGAGCTCTCAAACTCACATGTTCAGCTCAGGAAGGAAAGCAAACCCAGACACCGCACAGGCAAGCGATGGAGGGTAAGTACTGCTTGGGGTGTGAGGGAGCTTGGTTTTGTGAGATGTAAAGAGGCGAGTGACCTTTGCCGCCCAGCCTGAAGGTTGGTCTCCCTCAATTTCCTGCCTCTTACAGCCATGCAGGGAAAAGAGCAGAAGAAACAAGTATAAACTTGTTATCCCCCTAATTTAATTTTAGCATCCTCCTCTCAGTGCTTTTCCTGTAAGAAGTTCAGGCATCTGGAATAATGCTGTTGCATTAAGAAATGAGAAACAAATTGCTGAAGGGCACTGGGATCCAGGCAGTCTAACCCAGTGCCTTCTGCTGGTAAAAACAGCTGCCCCTAAGAAAATCTGTCCAAGGTGCTGCTTTCAATTCTCGAGGTGCAAGGCCTAAATTTGAAGGCAAATCAGACTTCCAGCAGAACATGATCATGGCAATCCAAATGGTTCAGCAGCTGCTTCAGCACAGCAGCAGCTCAGAAAAAACTCAGCTGCAGCAGCAATGTGGAGGCAAAAACCAACCTGCCAGTCATGAGTCCAAAGCTCATCCCTGTTAGATGGCAACAACAGCCCTGTCCCATGTACAACCTCAGCTTCTTCTTTCTCTCCATGTGATTAAAGAGAAATAAAAGAATGACCCATAAAAGCCAACTGAGTGGTAGTTGATGAATAACTGTATTCTCATTAATTACCACACTGTTTATCTGTGGGAAAGAGCACCAGGAGGTTTTACTGTTGCTGTTTTAACACCAGAAATAGTGCAAAGCTTATACTGGATGATGCATGCAACTGTTCTTCAAGGTACAGTGAAGAAAAGAAGTACTCGTAGCAAAGACTGTCTTGCACTACGTAAGAAAATTTATATTTTGATCCACAGTGGGAGAAGAAAATGCTGCAGACATAAAAGTAGTTGTCCAAGCATCAAGGGAACAACCATAGCCCAGCAAGGTCTTTAAATTATTTTAGCACTCCATATAAGAAATGTTTTTAAATCCAGAACAAACCACCCCTACTCAAAGAGAAAATTTGGTTTTGTGGTTAAGATGAAACTGGAAATTCAAAACACATGTTAATTCCTAGTCTGCATGACATGAGAGTAATTTGAGTCTCTGTGTCCCAGTTCCTCACCTATAAAATAAAGCTAAAAATATTACCTTTTCTTTTTAAAGGCCCTGTCCTTTAGATCACCAGCTCACAGAGCAGGTATTACATCTTATTTTGTATTAGGTATAGCATTCAGAATAAAGCTGGTATAATCTCAGATGGGCAAGCCTATAGTAAAAACTTAAATTTATATGGTATGATTTTAATTTTAGCCTAATTCCATGTCTTGTCATGTCTTACTTGGGATGAACTGACTTAAAGGAAAGACAATAATAGTATCACACCTATATTTCATGCACTGTAATAACCCTTGGAAGAAAAACATACCACAGAAAGTGAAAAAGAGCTGAAATATGACTGTAAACCTTGCACTAACACAGCAATGGCTTCAGCTCACCTGTACACCCTATGATTGTGGAACTGAGCCTTTTACTTTCAGCTGCTCCATCAGTGGCTGCCACTGCCATTGTGTCCTCTCAATCAGCACCCCGCTGCCATCTCCCCGCCCGCTTCTCACTCCCCACATCTGTACCACCATTTGAACCCAACCTGAGGGAGCTGGAGCATGGGGTGAGGGGCATGAAGCAGGGGCTGTGGAGGGCAGGGAAGGAGAGCAGCCCTGCACATCCCCCAGCAGAAGCACTGTTTCCTGCCTGCCTCCCCTCAGGAGTGCAGGCTCTCGTGGGGATTACTCTGCTCCACTCCTTGCATCTTCCAGTGCAGACACACCTCCTGAGTAGAGGATGTCTGACCCCTTTGAGCTGCTGCTCTAAACCCTGTGGCCTACGAACCCGCAGTACTTCTCCACACCTGAGAATCAGCTCTCAGCCTGTAAATCTGGGGATTCCATGTGTTCCACATTACTTTGCATACTTCCAGCCAAGATCCTGCCAAACCAGCATGATCTCTCCAAGCACTACTGCCTGGCCTGAAGGAGCCGCTCTCAGCTCCATGGGCAGTTCCCTGCACTTCCCTGAGCCCCAAGTGTCCCCTTGCCCCACAACAGCACCCATCCCTCACCACTGCCTGCAGACTGCTCCTGCCCTGCACAAACCAGCTGGCCCAGTTCCCTCTGGGTGCGGTTCCCTCCCAGTCCATTTCCCCCCATCTATGCTCAACCACGCCCCATGCCCTCTTCAGACACGTTTTTCTTCTTCAGGCAAATGTAGGCAAAACCTCTGCCTGCCGCAGCCTCTTCCCATCTCTCCGTGCAGGCTCTCTGTTACTCTCTCTTTGGAGGAACACCTGGCTCCACTCCAGCGGGTGTTGCTGGCTAACCTTGGTTTTACTGGGGTTGCCTATGGCAGCCTATGCCATGCCATTGCCAGGGTCTTTGCTTCCCTACAAAACAGTCACTCATCATGAGCCGAGCCTGAGCAGGCTGCTCAGAGCACGTGGGATGGTTCCCATTCCCACACAGGTTAATAGAAAGACTGCTGGTGTTTCCACATCATTTGCAATAGCTGACTCCTGAACTAGCCTGGCATCTTGAGCTGTTAAATTCCCCATCAGCGACTTCTAGGGACAGTCGTCCTTCAAATGATTTGTCTGTTCAGAGCCCCAAGCTGGATCTCAAACCCATATTTCATATTCAAAATAGGCTAATCAGTGAATTTATGAAAAGAACTGTGGAGGCCTGGATGGCTGGCAGTACACACCGAATAATAACTTGAACAAACACTGCCTGCCTGTGATGATAAAGGACGATTGCACAGCACAGGCAAACACATCCCAAATAGACTGCAGTGCAATCTGTCTCCATATAGCCCCATGAGTCATGCTGGGTTGGAAAATACTTTATAAATGCTAGTAATGGCAGGCAATAATTTTAATTAGATATGGCCTAATTAAAAAAGAATAGAGGCTTTTATAGTTCATGCTTCCCCAGTGTGTACTAGGGATCCCCACTGGCTGGCAAACAGGAAAAATGTTTGTATTATTTAATAAGCACAATGTTATCAGCAGAGTTTTAATGCAGGATTTAATGCATATGCTCTGGCTCACCAGAGTGAATACTGACTGACCAGGGTGCAGCGTGGATGGAGGAACATGGCAGGCATTTCACATCTCCAAACAAGATCTCAAAACGTGTCAAAACAATGAAGTACACACAAGGAACTGGTTCAACCTCCTGGGTGTTTATTAAGATGAGAGTTTTAGGCAGATTCACTGTGAATAAAAATTGGCCTAAAGCTGCAAAGAAATACCTCATATTGATCAGCTTCTCTGCAAGCACAGAGTAATGAGGAGAGAGAAGCGATCCCAGTGCCCTCATAGCAGCTCTGTGGCTGCCCACAGCCCACCCTCCCCAAAGAGGACCAGGCATTCCTGGCTGCTCAGAGCTAGCGAGCGCTGCCATACCAACCCGCAGGCCTCAGCCCTCCACTGCTGAGATGGGAACAGCCACGGAAAGCAGAAATCCAGTGCTCCCATGACCCAACCCACCAGCAGCATGGATTCCTCTCTCATTTTCACATGTTGTTGTGTAATGCTTCCACTCTTCTGGGAGAGGAAGCAAAAATACCACAAGAAAAAGCACTTCCTGCAGTATTTCTGAGCTAGTCAAATCCAGGAAATAATGGAAACTACAGTGATGCACAGGCTATTGAGTTTCTTGTGTTCTTTTCCATTCCTGTTATTTCCTGTGCAGGAATATTTGAAGCCATAAGGAGGATAAGCCTGCATATATGTACATGATAGCAATAGAGTAGTAACTTCTCCCTGCACATCTTTAAAATAATAGAAACCTTTATTGAGTGATGACTATGCATCATGCTCACTGCATTGCCACAGCCAGACTGCTCAGTCTGCACCACCTTGGATCCCAGGGATGCTACAGACTAATTGAAGACTATTATTCCTGCTCAGAGGATCCCAGTGAGCCCATCTCACAGACCAGTCCAGCAAGCTGAAGATCTGCAGTGTCTCCCTGAGAGCCTGCTGCTTTGCTGCAACCCAAGGACCTCCATGGGTTCAAGCCACCCTCCACATTATCTGCCCTTGCATGTGAGGGGGCTGGGGGCTCCCCAGGGTCAGGGCAAGAGGCCAGGCTCAGGTGTGGCAGGGCTGCCATGGGGCAGGGGTTGGCTAGGGCTGCCTGACTCTGGCGTCGGTATTTCTGCTGAGAGCAAGTGCTGCTTTCAGCAGTCCTGTATTGATTTGCCTCACCCAAGGTCACCTTAGAAGATGATTTATATTAAGAAAATCAATTTTTTAAAAAGTCATTGCTGAAAGCAATGCTTGATTTCCAAATTCAGAGCACAGCTGGGCAGGTGTCTGAATTACCCAATTCTTATTAAAGGCAGAAGGAAATCTCTCCACTCCATAGCTTTACACTGGAAACATACGCAATGAAATTTCTATCACCCACTATCATAACTCAAAAAGACCTAAAAGCAAAAGACTGCTTCCTTATAATTTTGGCTTTTCCCAACCTCACCTGAAGTTGCTAGCAGCACCTGCTTTGCCCTGGGAAGGAAAAAGGGGTTTTGAAATGCAGTTCTTTCCACGTATTTTGCCCCAGTTTCATCATTTCCTTCCTCAGTGAAACATGCATATTCACCTCCTTTTTATTAACAGATAATCAGATGATACTTAGTCATCTGTTACTCAAGGCTCTGCACAGATGTCATGCAATGTGCACAGTAACTCAGCAGTGTAATGTCAGGAATATTTCCCTGCTTCCAAGTTCATTCATGTTTTTCTCCTAATGGATAGCTAGATGCTGTACACACATAAATATTCTGCATCACTACCTATGGAGGTCTCAAAAACCTTCTACCAAGTTCTTTTCAGCTCTGAGGGTCACTCCTCGTGATCTCTCTGAGGACCCCCTTGAGTGCCAGAGTCCCAGAGGTGAACTCTCACACCATCCAGGGCAGTGAACTGGCTGCTACCCTGGCTCACTCCCACCTGCAGGTAGAGTGCAACCAAACCAAAACACAAATGTCACAGGAAGAGGTAAAACTGGAAGAGAGCGTGACAGGGCAGAGCCCCCGGCTTGCTGTGGCCTGCCTGCATCTGCATTAGACAACCAGGGCAAGTTTCCAAGGAGGGTGTAAATAGTGGGATGATGATTAAGGCATCTTGACATGGCATTTTCTTCCCCTAATACCGTTAAGCAATGGCTGAAGGACCTGGGTAGAAGAGTGAGAATTGGGCCATGAGCAGAAGAGCAGAGGCAGGAGCTGATGTCCCTGTAAACCCCATGTTCAGCATTCTCCTAAAGTCAATATGTCTCCTTAGACAGCTGTGAATCACCAGCCTCCTCCCTCCTTTACTCTCTCTCACCCCACCTCTCCAGGCAATCACATAACTCCTCTCTCTTGCTGCTCCAGTTTGCCAAACCGCCCCTCTGTAGGCAGGAGACACCATGCTCATCTCTTCTTACAAAGGGAATAGCAGTTGCAAGGGCAATAACTTGCCAGTCAACCTGCACAGCTCCTCTGACCCACCACAAGTACCTTCAAAGTCTGAACTATCATCCTAAAAAAATACTGTATTCTTAAAATAGTTTAAAATATATTTACACCTCAAAAAACCACTAAAATAATACATTAGTCTGTGATAGCTGCTAATTTTTTGAAGTCTTCACTAATATACATATTTATGCACATAAAAATGTAATTATATGCTTTATATAGTCGTTTATCCTCTTTTCAGTCCACCGTGATGAGCTGCCAGGGTGCTGTCAGCACGGCGAAGCGCTGACGGCACACGATGCCTGCTAGCTGCATCCAAGCACTTACAGAATGCACGTGTCAAGTACTGCACATTTCCTGGTGTCAGCACCATTTGCTCAACACATGACAAACAAAAGGATGGGTTTAGGCTTTCCTGCTGATCTTTATTTTCCAGAGAATGGAGGTGTCTGTTCCTGAATCTATTAAGTGAAATGCAGGTGAAGTGTTAAGATTACTGATATAAACCAAAGTTGTTACTTCAAACCTACAGCACGAAACCTTCATAATAATGTAAGTATAATAAATGGTTCTCTGAATCATCTCTAACTGGGAAGCATCACTGAGATGCTTCTACTGACACAGCTGGGCCTGAAGCAAGCATTTATTAAAGCTCCTTAATCTGGGCTACTTAGCCATCCTAACTGAGGCTGAGTGTTCCTGCATTTTGTGTTAAAGCCAGCGAGATGAGCTATATACACACACCAGCTGAAGGAGACATGGCAGATTATTAATCCACACCCTTGCAAGAATAATTAGACAAATATATCCCCACTCTTATTTGGTATCACAGTAAGTTTGGCAACTAAATGCCAAGTTATTCAGTGTATTAGGAGCTTCCTCATCACAAAAGTCTCCTTTGGCCTTCAGCTTTGAATTTTGTATTAAACAGTCCTGACTGGTCCAAGATGTGTTAGAGGAGTTTTTGGGAGCCATTAGCATCTAAGTATTTTCACAATATATTTTCAGCCATATGTGAGCAGACTAATACAGCAGTACCGACAGGGTCTTCTATCTCCATGACTGGATTACATAAATTCAATTACATGATCCAGACAATTTTTTTCTGAAGCATTTGCTTTTCATCCCCATTCTGTGCATTTTATGTCCTCATCTTTAGGACAACGCTCTGTACTAACTTTGTGGTTTGCTTTTTCCTTCACATATTTAAATAATTAATTTTAAAAATGTATGCAGACATCAGGACCAATCTTCCTCTAATTGAAAATGAGAATGCTGAAGCTCACTAATTTTAAAATGATGTAATTATGTGATGGATGGTTGGCAGAAATAAGATACATCCATGTATTAAATAAAAATGCAGGGTAGCATTTCCTACCCTGTTTTACATTTGATGAAGTTAACCTTTCCCTTTTTTGTCATATATCAATATTCTACCTAAGTCTACTGTATTTTAGGTCCAACTGGATATTTTTATTCACCCTGCCGTTAAGAGAAGTGGATCCTGATACCAAATTCAGAATTGAATTTATGAGTGCTGCCACTCAAAAGCAATGACCAAGCAAGGGTGGAAGGATGTAAGACTATGGAAACATCAAAACAACTCAGATAAATCTGTGTGCAACCGTAGGAAAGCAAAACAGCAGCTTTATACAAAAACTGAAATAAAGCCCTCAGCCCCTTCTGTCTCTTGTAATGGTGTATAAATCCTTTCCATCAGGAGGATCTTCCCCTTCCACGGTTTGAAATGCTGGAGATGTGTGACACAACAGAAGGAAGGAATTTAACCAAGGTTTAGTAGAATCATGAGGGACAAAAAGTGAGTTTTCCCAGTCCTGTAGGTTTCACAGAGATATCAATGTTGCTAAGACTTTTGCTTTGGAAACAATCCAAACCCAAAATCCTGCCAGGAAGTGTGTGCTAACACTGAGAAAATACATCGCTGTGCAGCAGGGATACAGGCTTGCCAAATCCTCCCCAAAAAGCCAGCTCCAAGTCATGGATGCTGAACCACCTGTGCACTGGGGCATGTAGCTGCCAGATGTGGCCGAATAACCCAGCAGGTACAGTTATGTCAAAATTATCATAATCCTACTAAACATTAGGGGGGAAAAGAAAGCAATAAAATTAATAAATATTTAAGGTCCTCAGAAGACACACTACTGAAACAGGTCTGTGGCTGTCATAGCAGGGCCTGAGAATACCCCCAAGAAGGAAATCAGTCAGTTACTCCAATCTGCTTGCCTGAAGCAAACGGACAAGGAATGATACTGATAGAGAGGAAAAATAGGTCAGTTTTATCTCAGCTATTTTATGCAGCTACTTTCTATGATAAATAAAGATTTCTAGTGAGGCAATCTCAATTTCTATATAGTACATTATATATTCCACTCATTCATCTGCTTTCTAAGATGAAAGACCTGAGTGACTGCACTGGGTTTGATAGAATATTAATTAATGCATAACACTCCAATGTTTAATTTAGCAATGGTCTAACCACATGATAGTCATAAATGCTAACTGATTATTCCTAAGCATGCAAGTTCTTCCTAGAGAAGCCCAAGAAAGCAAGGCATCGAAGATTTAAATGTATGAACCCACAGAACAAATTAAGAGAGAAATTAAGAGATATATTTTTTTTAAAAACTCAGAAATCTCAAAACCGTATCGCTGTCTACCACTTAGTACATAAGGCTGGGAGAGCTGCGGACAGCAAATGCTTTATCCACAGCAAACACAGTTTCCCTTCCTTCTTAGCAGCTGGCTGAGAGGAACTAAACTTAGCAGGCCTGAGGTGTAGGAAACCAGATAGCACAGTGTATGGCTGGATAGGAAATACAGGGCTCAATGTGTTTGAGGTGAAGATTAAGCCCTGACTTCCTTTGGGTCTATTTTAAACGGTGGCAAATGATAGGATGCTTTCTTACAATAAAATGACAGATGATCAAAGGTCGAATATGATCTGTATGTCAAGCATTTGTAGAAGGACCTTTCTTTGGGGGACTGTGCAGGAAGCATTTTAACATGGTGTCTCATACTTCCCCTCATCTATGTTTGTTCAAAACATACCAGTAACTGGGGAAAGCTGGATGAATGGCTGCAGAGAACGGGCCAAGCAGCGTGTGCCTACACAAGGAAAACAGTTGGGTTTGGACAGAGGGAAGGAAAGACTACCATGGTCCCAGCCATTGCTCGTGCGAGGAAAACAGTAAGGCAGCATTACCTGTGCTCACGCTTTCAGGGGCAACACCTGGGAAACAGAGATGCAACAGGTTGAGGGCATCTCAAAGTAATGAGGTAGCCAGAGATCAAAGCAGAAAGAGTGTAAAAAACAATTTGGAAACCCCACTTTTTCCAGCTGCCATTTTAAATACAGTTTTGCAGTGCCTATAGCAAACAGGATGCAAGACTCACTGTGTCATGCTGAGTACAAATGGCACACTTGCTAATTTTGCTAGCATTATGTATTACCCATGACTGGTGATGAGGCTGCCAAAGGAGGACTTCACCTTTATGTGAAATTGAAAAACACACAAGAAACACAAGTCTTCATTCCAGAAAGTGAGGGGGTACCTGAACACCACAGCCATCCTGTCTGTCACAAGGCTCGCTTCCTTCCCACCCTCCTCATACCTAGAAATCTGCAGAAAAAAAGCCTGTGTTTGAAAATTCCTTTTAATCAAATTTTTCAACTTGCCTCAAGCAATGTTGCAACAGTCCACAGCTCCAGCTCTGACCTGGAGCCTGCTGGCAGCTCTGTAGCTTCCCCTGCCAAGTACTTGTCCTACTTCAGTAAGGCAAAGGAAGATGTTGTGGCTTATTTTTTGCTAAGAAAGATAACTGGGATCACTTTGCTTCTCTGAAAATCCACAAAACCCAATTTATTAGTTACAGCAAGAGTTGAAAATAAAGCAACTGTTCAGCCCACAATTTCTGAGGATCCCGCTGGCAGCACCTAGTCTCATAAAAATTGGTCATTTTTAAGTGCAGCTGTGTGGACTCTTAAAAGCAGCACAAATCTGCTTCCACTGAGATTTGACACTGGCTTAACAGAGCAGGGAGAATTTTTAAGTATAGAATATTAAATATGTATTTGAATCAGAAAAGCCTTTTCTGATGTTAAGTGGGTGGGAAATCAGGAGAGCACTTTATAAAAAACCGTTGTATTTTCTCCACACCCCATCCTTCTGCCTCTGGCAGCACAGCTCATTTCACTGGCTAGCGGGATGCCAGCGGGAGTCATGGGAACTGAAGGGCAGCTTTACAATGCACACTATGGTCTAAACAGTGAGAGGTGAATATGCTCTTAAATGCCTCTGTGTTGTACGGAGGAACACAGGTACCATTTCCCCGTGACCTTTCTAGGATTTGTAAGCCTCCCAAATGATTCTGTGAGCAGTATCGGACTATAGCCAGCTCTGAGCATGAGTGAAACCCCATGGAGAAGACAGTGGGTACGCCCTGTTACAGGCATGCTGTATGTCCCAGTCCTTCTATGAACAGCAGGAGGGAAACACATACTTCTCCTGCTCAGGCATCTCTTGGCAGGTATCTCCAAGCTCCTACAAACAAGCAGGGGAAGGAAATGCCAGCCACCATAGAGAAGCAAACTGGCACAGGCAAGAGATATTTTACTGCTCTGAATAAAAGAAACCCATCAGCAATGCAACCATTAGGAGAAAAAAATAGGAATAATCCCACCCAGATGTACATGATAATAAACCTAGCACCTGACTCACACAAGGATGTACAAACCATAGTTTTTGGACTAGTGACTGAACTACCAGAAACTTGGGATCAAAAAAAAGATCCAAAACATTCTCATTCAATGTGAAGGATTCTATCAGAACAACAGGGAAAAATAGCCAAGTTGCTATTTTGTGTTAAAGCAACTGTGCTGTTCAATAAGTTTTAAGTTTGGGATTTCATAAAACCCAGATTTTCTGTTGGTTTTTATAATAACATAGTGGGGGCCCAGAATTGGATGCAGGATTCAAGGTGCAATCTCAGCAGTGTTAACTACAAGGGGAAAGTGTTTAGAAAACACTAAACCTTTTTCCAAGTATCCTAATTCCACCTTGTGTCTCTGTCTGAAAGCTCTTGCTAAATTCAAGTTAAAATTACTTATGCTTCCAGTTTCTGTAACCTGTTCTCTGGCAGATCACCCAGCTCTAATGGGCAATGAACAAAAATGAAACAGGGATAACTCAGCAAATCCCCTGAAACAGGGGATAGCATAACAAAATATTGAGCTCAGTTCTGGCCCATTCCTCGCACAGATGTCAAAATGACAAGCAGAAGCAATTTGGATAAAGACGGGTTGTGGTGACCAGGAGAAGCTGACACAGGAGGACATGAGAATCTGCTACCACAGCTTGCTGTCTTCCTACATCATGGCAACTATTAACATTTCAGCATTCACACTACAGACCAGCACTAACAGGGAGGCTGCGGGGAGAGAGGACACAAATATCTCAGCCTTCAGGTTTAGAAGATCAGCAGCATTAAGGTATTAATTCTCTCAGCCGTGAAAGAGCCCCCAAGAGATGTCTAAGAGTAGACAGAAAAGCTCAAACACTGTCACAGTGAAAGGTATGGAGGTTGGCAGGGCCACATTTCCTCATTCACTGTACCCACCTTAGCTGACTGCCAGCAAAGGGCATCCATCCCCAGCTTTACCCCAGCAGGGTGTCCCTGCGTGCTGGGAGCTGCCATCGCTCCCCCCTCCAAACTGTAGTGCAGGGAACGCAGAGTAGGATTCTCAGGGTAGGAAGGGCTACGACTGAGCCATGTGAGGCCATTGCAGCTGCTGGAGTGGATCCCAGGGCACAAACTCATGCTCCAGCTTTGGTGCCAAAGCTATTGCCAAGGCATTTCCCCTTATTGTGATCCCCTTCTGGTAGAAGCATGGAAATGATTTTTCCAGCAGAGGAGGCTGACAAGGTGGAAGCTCAGCTTTGACCCACATATCTATTAAAAGTGACATTCTCTATGTTCACTTACATAAACATTTTTCTAGTATTTAGACCACATTTTTGTTTGTAGGCTTTGTCAAAGCAAAAACTTACCCAGAGCCTTCTGGAGTCACTCAGGATATGATCTCACAGAACACAGAAGGTTTGATGAAAGCGTGGGGCCTTGGATAAAAATAATTTATGCTGCTTAAAATAATTTGCATAATTTTAAAATATTCACTATATTTAAGCATATCAGACAGAATTCCCATCGTTTCACAAATGCTTCCTGAAGACTGTGATTGCCAACATGGTCTCCCCAGAAAGACTTACCATTTTCAGGTGCTCCAGCTTTGATTCAGCACTGAGTGAAACAGCAGTATAAATAATTAATATTGTTCTGTAAAGGCAATGGCCAGATATTACACATATTTTAATCAGGCCTGATGAGAAGCTCAGTATTTTTCTTCTGAACATTCTAAATACAGGCCTGGCATGGCTTTTTGGGGGGAAGCACAAGAATTGTAGCCTCCCTTCTAATATTGCCCACACTTTGTGTAATGGGACATGGGAAGGTCTGCACCCCTGGGCAGCAGCCATCCTTCAGTATGATAGGTTATAACCAGAGACATAAACTTTAGATCTGAAAAGGTACTAAAGTATTCAGAAAGACTACACAGGATAATGGTGGATGCTTTAATTCACACTGAGCCAGTGTGGCTGGAGGGATAAGCACAAGCATTAAAGCACAGGAGTTCTCTTGCCAGCTCTGCCACTAAGTCCATGCAAATCACTTAATCTTCCTGTTTGGTTACCCCTTTGCTAAAACGGGAATGTTAATATTTATTTACCTTCCAACTCACAGGCATGTTGTGAGGATTAATTAGTTAATAACTGTTAAGTACTTTGAAGATACAAGTGATTGTGCAAAATACTAAGTATTATTAACTAACATTAGGCTAATGATTCAGATAGGAGTGACAATTTTTTCATTAGCTGTATCAAAGCAGAGCCCAAGACTCAGCACTGAGATGGCATGCTAGCTAGTGAAAAATTAACAAGGTTATGAGAAAGATTTAAAAAATATAGTGAATTTATTTCCACTGGTCCACTGGAACACAAAAAAAACCCAAAAAACCCAAAACAAAACAAAAAACACCCCTCAACCAAACAGCTGTGCCATTCCTGACCTAGCAAAACCCCACATCTATTAATAACTCAAGACCACATTCTAAAAGCTGTTGCTTTGCACCTCGATTAGTCATTTCCAATATGCAAAGTGTTATGGTTTTGAGTTGGTGGCAATTTCCACTCCTACATCTTGCTCTGCACCTGTGAAAATAGTGGCACACAGCTTAAAGCAGGCAAGAATCAAGTGCAACATGCAGGCCTTTATATACTAAAATTTCACAACTAATTTGCTTGGCATTAATTTCTATCAAACTTCTGTGAGAAATCCAGACAGCCCTGATACAACTGAATGAGAAGGCTGGTTTTGCATTCCGACAGATCTCCTGATCCGAAGGAAGGGACAGCCTGGGGTTTGTGAGGGCTGGCTGCTCGGGAACAGTGTGCACCTCTGCCTTATGCCACTGTTATAATTCTAGCAAAGAAAGATGGTAAAGACACAGCCTGGAAAGTTGAGACAGCAACTAAAATAACTTTGGAAGATGCTTCCTCAGAGCAGCTGTCCACATAGCTCCACTGAGGAAGCCAGGTGCAGCTCCTAGGAGCCATCAGTAGCTTCCATCTGCGGATCTAAATCACTTGCTGCTTATACAAAATGACCAGGAATTCCTCAATTTTAATTACAATCAAGCATTTGGTTGATATTTGCAAACAACTTACAATTCAAGTATATAACAATATTTATTTCTGTCTTATTATCTTGTATGATTGTCAATACTGTAGTTTTAGGTGCACAAGGCAGCATTTTCTCAACTCTCTTTGGTCTCTTCTCTGTCTGAGCTGCCGAACTTAGTTTTTGCCGAACTTCCTTTTTTTAATTACTTCAGTGGTAGCAGAGGTGGGTAAACACACAATGATTTTAGGAGGGAAAGAAGATAACACTCCATAGACCTCTTTTTTAGTAAGTCTTCATACAACTGTTCTGGACAAAATTTTAAACTTCTATTATCTCACAGCATGGTTGTGCAAAAGAAAGATTATGAGAGAGAGTGACACAGAAGTTGAAAAAGCTGAGAAGAGAGAAGGATTCCAGTTATGGCCAAAAATTTGCAAAACTATTTTTGAGTGTTACAGAAACACCTTAAGCCCTGATGCGGTGAATGTCTGTTGGCAGACACAAGATTCATTGTGACGCAAAGATGACCTAAGACACGCATAGACTCCTTTAGACTGAAGATAGCAGCTCTCAGACAGATGGATGATTAAGGAAGCAACACAGCCAGGCTCTGCTGCGCTTGTTTGACCCAGTTGAGAGGAAGGAGGAGATTCCTCTTCTCTCACTTCCAGATTACAAAGCTCAGAGGCACAATGTAATTCTCAGAGGTGCAAGTTTGACACCAGCATGAGAAGTCTCATTTCTTTCTGCATTACAATGTACTAAGTCCTTTGGGAATCCCTACCTTGTGCTCGGTTTCCCAGGTACTCTCCTCCTGGGGAGCGTGGGAGAAATGCCTTTGTGAAGCCATCCCCTCAACAACAATTTTGTGAGAAGAGAAGCAGCTGCTGCAACTAAAATAGGTTGGGAGAAGTGTTTCTGCTGAGCCAAGTGAAAGCTCCTGAAGCCTGAAATTCAGTTACAAGGCCTTGTACAGCAGGGTGACAAAATGTAATTAACAATTAGGCACATGAAGTTATTGTAAAACTTAAATACAGTAAATATCTTCAACAACTGCATCTCAATGCAGGAAACAGGTTGAATTTCACATTTCACTGTAAGGCTCAAAGCAGTGGTGACTGTCAAGGATGCTCGGCATTTTAGCAGTCTTTTGATGATCAAGCTCTGTTTTCAGATATTTACAACATGACTAAACAGTATTGATTTGAAGTTAAGTTTTATATAACTCAATCCTGAATTTGATCTATTTATCTTAGCAATATGTGGGGGCTTTTCCCTTCTAAAATACAGTGAACAAAGTCTATTTTGCTTGTTAAAAATATATCCCCTGTGACATATCTCTTCCTGCATCTTATTTACTAAGTTTTAACATTAGCTCAAGATTTCGGTTTGACTGCAAACACCAATGCACATTATGAATATACCTACAATCCACTTATAATACTGGAAAGGTTAAAAACATTTAAGCAAGAACAAAGGCCAACTACTTACTCAAAATATCTTGCCCTCTGGACATATTGCTGCTTAATCAATTTTCACATGGGTTTTACTTCTGCTGCTGAAATTGCTGGCTATTGTTTGACACATAGTGTTGGACTCAAAATACTATAAATCTGAAATGCTAATGTGTTTTCCACTGCATGTGATTCCTACCAACCAAATACATCATCCACGGTTACTTTTATCTCAAGCCAAGACTAGCAAGGGCAAAACACAGTCTTTTATTGACTTCAGAGCTTCTTCCATTATATTCCCTGCTTTTTCAACCTCCAAAGCAATCACAGGCTGACAGCACCCTCCTGGATTCTATTTTGCAGTATTATGAGCCCCTCTTCCTTACACAAGGAGCATCAGAGGGGCTGGAATCCTTCTTGAGGCAAGGAGGCACATTACTTGCAGGCTGCCTGACAACAGGAGAAATTGCTTTTTCTTTTTGAACCATAGAGTGAAGGGACAGGCTCAGCCAGTGCAGAAGCTTCTGCAGAGCCTCCGGGAAGAAGAGGAAAAACACTTCATGCTCCTTGCCAAGATGTTTTAGATGCTAAGTGGGGCAGCAGCAAACCTGAACCAAGTGACTAAAGTCCTCACAAGCCAGCCATGCAAACAAGGAAAACAACCCTTCAGGAACAGATTTTTTCAAACAACCCATAGCAAAACAAGCAAATGCACATTGTTACAAATAGCATCACCTCTTATCGTATGTGAACCAGAGATGCTGCTGTTTAAAGGATGAAAAAAATTGGCTCTCGTGAGTACAACATCCAGTGCTTCAAAACCTGCTAAATTACAAACGCATCTTCCACATTTTGCAACAAAGGCATACACTCAGCTTCATCACACACAGCTCAAGTGAGCAGATCCAGCACGCTTTAAATTATTTTGAGCAGATCTGGCACAACTTTTTTGGAGTTCAAAAGAAGCTGCCACAGCATCCATAGAAGATCTGCAATTGCTCACTCCAGTGTCCTGGGCACAGAGATGCTGTGAACACAGTACAAAGTCAGCGCAAGCATCTCATAACTCTTGTTGACATTATGACAGCTCCCAAGGCCAAGAGCCAAACACTGTAATTCCTACTTGTGTTGCTCACAAGCTAAAGAAACACAGTGTCACTCTGAGGGCAAAGGCATTTTTCCATTTTCTTGCATAGCTGATTTTACATATAAAAGTTAACACTAAACATCTGACTAAAACTGGTCAGAAAACACCATATTTTATGTGGAGAAAAAGAGAGTTGTAGCATCTACCATGGCTAAAATCCAAAGTAACATCAAAGCGCTCTTGTATCCAGGGCAGTGGAAAAAGATCCATCAGCATTCAAGACACCAGACTGCCAAAGCTCCTGCCTCCCAGTTTCCATACAGAAAGTCTGTTGTGTGGTGCATAAGACCCACACAAGTCCTCATCTCTAACTCTGAAGAATTAAGAGGGCAACAAAGAATGAGAGTGCTGCTATACTTAATGAACTAAATGCTAATAATTTTAGTACTATTTTGTTGTTTCATCAAGTAGCAGCTAAGCACTTTGGAAAATGAGATATAAGTGGGTATGTAATGCTGCAGTGATAGCTACTTACAGCAGGGTCATCAGATAAATATAAACACTGTTACAACAGCTGTATTCAATTTTGTATGTACAGAGGTCATTAATAAGCAAGATTCAACTATGATAATAATCCTTGAAAACAAATTAACTGGTTGATTTTCTTCTCACTGAATCCACATATTTCTCATTTGTTCTGGCTGGCAGCATAGCAACCTATTAGTTAAGAGTGGCTTGTTTGCTTTGTCAGAGCTGTTGTCCAGATGTCTAAACACATATATCATTACATAAATTACAATTTTAAAATCAAAGTGTTTCTTAACATCAGAGTGTAAATTCATGGAATATGGGGCGTGGGGTGGTGGTGGTGGTGGTGGTTTTTTGGGAGTTTTGTTTGGCTGGCTGTTTTTTCAGGGGTTTGGGGTTTTTTTGCTAGACTTGAAATAAAATGTTTACATAAAGGAGACAGACATTCAAACATTGAAAATCCACATCAGCATGCTGAGTTTATTACAGAACAGCTCGCTGGAAATTATTGGGTACTAATCTTTTAATACTGCAGCTGATCCTTGGTCAACCTGTTACAAGAGCAAATTGCCATTCCCAGCTGTGCCACACTATAAGAGGATAAACATCAGAGTAGCCCTTCGGAACAACCTATTTCAAGAATATCTCCTCAATCTTTTACAGCTAATCAGAGCGACATTAACAGAAGAAAAGCTGCCAGAAGGGAACGTTCAAATATCAACCCAATTGGATGCAGTACGGCACTGACTACTTTTTTTTCTTTAAATGTAGTAAGATATTGAAAACTCCCTATTAAAAGACTGCAGAATTAAGACTCGGGGATCTAACACACAAAAAATCTGGGCCTAAGTACTTAGGAGAGTCTCTTTTCTCTCATTGCAATAAAGCCAGAGTGGCGTTCAGGGGGGAGTTATGTACCTTAGTGCTCAGCCTATTTCAAGGAAAACTTGGTGGATTCCCACATCAGAAGTTGCAGCCAACCAGAGCATGACATACATTTGGGAACCCAAATATCTCCGGATCTTACCAGCTACTACGTAAGATAAATTTCCACTGAAACAAGTTGTGCTCAGTACTTTTTCATGCTCAGCAGCTTTTTTTTCCACAAATGCATTTTCTCTTTCATTTTGTACAACTTTCATTTTCATTTGCACTTATTCTACCTTGTGCTTCCTTCACAATTTCAAGATGACTGCTCTAAGTCATGACTGAACAAGAACCCTCTCTGCACTCACAGAAAATCTTGTCTAAAAAAAGGCTGTCAGCATTTGTAAAAGCTTTTTAAGGCAGAAATACTTGTTTACTGTTTGCAGAACACCTAAAGCTATGGTTTGGGACCTCCAATCTATCGAAGGTTTTTGGCCACTACTGCTGCATTAACATTACATAATGACTTTAAATTTATAATCCTTTTGCTTTTTGTTGCATATGGAGACTTGTATTCATATTAACTGTCACATGACTAAACACCACTTCTTTCTATCATCCCCACCCCATTTCAAGATGACAGTATACAGTAACTGCAGAATCACACTGTTTATTTAATATACAACAAGATGGCAAATAACCTCCTTCATCTCCCAAAACATTTATGACGATAAACAAAGGCTTCTGGAGAAAACTATTTTACTGTTGTCTTTCAAATAATTATAGAAATATGGACTAGACAATTTTTAATACTGATAAAACCTAGCATATGGGCAGGGCCAGGCTCTGTGAAAGCCATTCTGATGCTTCTATGCTCTAACCCCTTCTTCTGGGTCAAAATGTCAGAGGAAGGAAAATACATTTCTCCACAAATAATCACCCCCCAAGGCAGCACCCAGCCCATGGTGTGGGCAGGAAGGACTGTGTTCCCTGCCTGCTCTCTCCCCATCACAAATAGTTCAACTGCATCCACACAGCATGACCCAGGCTGGTGAGCAGCTGACTCTCTAACTACTGCTCTTGAGTGTTAATTGCTCTGTTTCTGATCTTGCGTTACATAGTGTTGGTACTCACACTGTCAGTTCCTGCTGGAATTAAAGCCTGAAAAGAGAGTGGAGGGAGACAAAACGGCTTGACAGTTGACTACTGAAAACTGGGGAGTGGTGTTAATCACTGAAAATATGAGAGTATATGAGAACTGCTAATAAAACAGGTAGCTGAATAGAATTTATCCATATCTTCCATTATCTATGCCAGAGCTAGATTTAAAAGCTGGCATTAAAGAACAATTCTTCTTACCAGTTTTACAAGCTCTTCCTTTGCACGTTTGCCTGCTACAGCACAGACCAAAGGATGGACAGGTATTATACGCTATTTTTTTGCCCCCCATTCACTAACTCCTTCAACAAAAATAGTAGATTCATCTTTGGCTTTCTACCTGCATGGGGAATAGTTAGCCAACCGTCATAAAGTCAGTCCAGTTTGAAAGCAGCCAACATTACAAAATAATTTGAGCCATGCAGACAGTCCTTCACATCAAAACCGTGTGTCCTTCTGCTGATGCTGCCAGAATTACCGGAAAGGCCTCTCCAAACCCACAGAAATAACTTCCCTTTCATGCCAGTGCTTCTTTGTGTGCAGGAGGAAGGATGGTCTTGTGGCTCACAGAGACTTGGCTGTCAGCATGTGTGCCTTCTATTCCTGGTGGTCACCAACTTCTCTTGTGACTTTGGGGGAGTTATCAAACTTCTCCACCCACCAAAATGTCTGTCTGCTATACAACACAATAATTCAATTTTGGCCTTTAATTTAAATGGAAATATCTTAAGAAAATTTAATGGCTTGGCATAACGGGAAGCAGTATAGAGTTAAAAATATTGTTATTTTCACGGTGCTATTATTTAGTGGCATTTCAGTTCTCCCTGAGTAAAATTTTCATCAGATGTATAGTGTCTTTATCTCTGAATATTGTCTCTACAGTGTCAAGACACAGAGAGGTAACTATTTAAATATACCTACTTTTCTGCACCTGAGGGACGAACATGGCAAGTACAACCAAAGAAAGCACATCTTGAACTCACTTCCACTTCACCTTCATAGTTACGGTAATTTTCAAGAATAAAGACAGCAATGCTGTTTATATGTATTTCTTGTAAATCCCTCCCCAGGCAACTGCTAGATCAATATTCCACATCAAACAGTTACAAAGTTTTCAATGTCTGCCTCATTTAATTGTAATTAGATGTATTTCCAGACCCCACCAGCAAGGTGCAGTGTAATAGGTGTCCACCTGAGAGACATAACTCACATGGCTCAAAGGAAGGGGCAGCTATATTGGTACACATCCTTTTACTCCTAATTCCCAGTGATAACATGGATTTTGACACAAAACCAAACAGTGTGCAGGACCTTTGTGATGCTGCTCTCCTGCAAAGCTGGCTGGAAAGATGACACAAGAGGAGGTGGCACACTGGACACATTTTAAAATATTTTCTGCAGGTTAGAAACAATTTTTTTAAAGAAGTTGAAATTCCACAAATAGATAGAGGCATCAGGGAGGCTTCCACTGACAGACTTCAAACACTATATATTTGATATAAAGCTGAAGGCAGCTGCTTTGTGAACTAGGAGTAAATCAATTTCTTCAGTCTTGCCATTAAAGAAAAAAATGTTACCTTATGTAAATAACCAGGCAACCTTGAGCTGGAACTTGCAATTAATGTCAGAGCTCATGTTCTCATCCTGACTCAACAAGACAAATTTCAGGTGGCTCATCTGAACACAGAGACTGAAATAAACTCAGTCTGAAACAGAAGTAAAAAAAAAAGATATAATTTCTTTTCCTTACATCATACGTTTTTCTCTTCAGGTCTGGGCTGCCTTGCTTAAGGACTGCTATAACAATGTAAGAAGTGATGTCATCCCAGGGAATTTTTTTTCATCGAAAATACTGTATCAATCACCATTATCTACGACTTGCTACTCCGCTTTAAAAATAGTTCATATTAAATTAAGCTACTGAGCACTGGGTTACAGGTGTCTTTTCACATTTTTATTTCTCAGATAGAAGCAAAGTGAAATTGCCATCTAAAACATTCTGCTGCTTTGTATTATTCACAGCTTTCTACCGAAATGATTCCAGATCTGTTGCAGAAATAGTAATTCTGGTTTTGTTCATGGAGATCCTGTGCAGAAGTTTTGCTCCTGCAAGGCCGCTGTGCACAGAACTATCTGGAAATGCCTTGTGCACTGTGAGTATGCTGGGTGTGCAGGAGGAGGTCAATAGGTTTTGTGCTCCACACTACCATCGCTAAATATTGATGCAATTAGGGTACATCTCCAACTATGAATAAGCTACTCAGGTCTGCTTTTCTGAAATTGTAACTCAGTTACAACATTGTTTTGTTGGTTATTATTTCCTAAGCAGTAGTCAAGTGTGCACACAGTTTTGTGTTTTCCTTTCAAACTATATTGGAATGGCAAGTCAAACTCTGCTGTTGTTTGACTGAAAATATGGATTATGTAAAAATGAAGTTCTTTCTCACCCAAACTGGTACTAACAGCACTGCTTTCAAGCTAGTCACTCTCTCCAGTAAAAACTGGTTTGTTCAGAACCCATTTGATAATTTTCCTGGAGCATCTTTGTCAGAAGAGCCAGCTCTGTGCAGAAGAAAAATTATGGAAGCTCTTAATGGGATCAAGCTGTTAATTTTCATTGTCTCAGCTCCCAGAAGCTCCAAGAGCCAACATGGAGACTACAAGAGAAACTTAGCTTTCAGAACTGATTTCAGTGCAGCAGTATGAGCTACCATCACTAATGAAGGAGTAGAGTTGTTTTCATTACACAGTTTGAGATGTTACAGGGAGCTTCCTTTTGTGGAGGTCAAGTTGAAAATCAGAACCAGTAGCAATTAATCTTTTTCCTCCACATGCATTAAATTCCTTGTCAACGACACTTGTTTTTCTCAGGTCCTCACTCCAGAGGGTCACGTATACTACACAGAGCATGAACATACAAAGCTGCTGCATGTGTCTTTATCCCACCCAAACTGTAAGCTCATTAGTACTGTCCTGAGGGAAACAGTTCTATTTTTATCATTTGTCCAGCTATTTTAGACTGTTTTAAAAACTGCCCAAGAAATGTCATAATCTCCTGCTGTTTACTGATTAAATTAACTGATTATCAAATACAGTATTTAAAGTGTGATCAAAGGGGGTTGTTCAAGCTCCTCCTCTTTACCTCCTCACTACAGCTAATAAAACCCAACAAATTAAAATGCATAAACTCAATTATTGTGAACAGAAATGGACAATAAATTCTCCTACTTTACAGCCAGCTAAGGAAAACTGAAAACAAAATGTTCCTCCTCTTACAAAGATACAGTGTAGTCACAAGAATATAGCAAGGAAGGAGAAGTTTGTTGGCCAGGGACAGATATTCCTAAGGAGTGTGTCTGAATAATTAGGTGTAAGGAGCACATTTGAATACAGTCTGAGAACACTCTGATTTTTTGCTTGAAGTTCTCAATAACTAAAAATTGCATTAATTAACACCTGAGGAAATATTCATGCATTTTTCATATGTGAAAACAATCTGCATGTAAATGCCATCCAGACTCTCCCCAAGTGACTCAATCTGACTAGAGCCAGTCAGTAAAAAAAGGACTTTTCAGCCCTTGGACTCACCCCCAGAGAGAGAACACTGCAGGCATGAGGGAAAAGGAGTTTTAGTTGGCTTAGGTTACACTGATTCATGAGGCCAGTGCCTACTGAAGGACAAACCAGCTGCTGAACACATTCTGCTTTAGTGTAACATCTTTTCCCAAGGTCCCTAGAAAGTTTCAAAAAAAGGTGAATAAAAATTGCCTCTTTCACTAGAAAGGGAAAACATCTGACATGTTCTTAGGAAATAAGCTGTGAGAAATTATCAGGAGATAAGCAGTTTAAATAGAAACACTGAAATGTCTGTATATACACAGATACAAGAGAAAGGCTGCTTTATCCTCTCAGCTTTGATACCTGCTGGCAGATGTTAATTTTCTGTCTCTTAAAATGAGCACTTTTAAAGGAGATTGCCTATAGAACCAAACCAGAAATTAAGAATGTTAGTCAAAATGCCACAAATTTGTACATAATTTGTTCATGTCTCCATCACACGCTTCTTGTTTTTCTAATAGGACTTTAAGACCTTACACTTTATATTTAGCTACTGATATACAACTGCAAACTGAGGTTCAACAACATGAGCTATGAGTTTAATCATGAACACTGTGTATTTCCTCACTTTGACAGTTTAAGACAACTTAATGAAATATTTATTACTGATTTAAACTCTTACAACTGAACTGCATTTACATCTTAATTCTAGAATCATCTGGGGACGCATCAAAATATGCAATCCCTAAAAATGAAAAAAAGCCTCCAAAACACTCTCTGGCAGATCAATAGCTTTAAAGGTATAACCGACAAAAAGTAAAATCCCCTTACAAACTGTTTTTGTTATTTTGTACTGAATTGATCACTGTCTATGTACATTAAACACCGATCCCTTCTGACAAGATCCCAAATACGTGCAGAACACTTCAATCCCATATATGTGACTTCACAAATGCCTCAACAAAATGGGAGAGTGGGTGGGTAGCTGCCTATTGTAGCAGCCTGCAATGGGGGACAAAGTGCTTCAAGAATACACGTTAATAACCTTTATTCCCATGTTGGCTACTAAAATCTCTAAGAAGGTTCTTGAACTTTGACCTCTGGAAAACAGTGCTAACTGTGAGGAAGCAGCTCATGCTCTAGACCTGTTCCAACCCTGATGTCCTGCTGAGGCTCTGGGACAGCGCTCCTGCGGAGAGTTTGGTGCGTGGAGGAATGTTCTTTCCATGACATCCTCTCCCTAAGGAGGCACTTGAATGATTTTCATACAGGCAGCTAAAAGCCATCAAGTCACTAAGAACTTCAAAACTAGTGCTTACTTAGGGAGGACATGAGAGGTAGCTTCCCCCTTCCGCAAAGCACCTTATAGAGAGAACCACAGAAAAGCTTGTGTTGAATTTGGGTCATTTTTGAAGGCCCATTCTCAACAAGTGAATTCCTGTGTTTATACTTCAAGTATGAATAAGATATACTTGAAAGTTAAATAAAGAACCTGTAATTTCAAGTTTCAAGTAGTTCCACAGAAGAATAACAACTTTTGGGGACAGAGAGAGATGCTTTGAGCATTGGCTTTTTACCACCCAGCTTTCATGGCGAACTCCAGCCCTTGTATCTTTACATGGATTAAACCACCTGAAAGTCAACTTCTGGCATCTGGGAAACTTTCAGAACTTTGGGGATCTTAGATGCTATTTGACTTGTTTCTTGTAGCACAATGGGAAATTAAAGGAGATGAACGTACAGAATGACTAAAGAGGATTAATGCAACTAGCGAGAATGAAATATCCAATTGTTTGTTGAAAGTTTCTCATGAGAAATTATTGTGGTCAGACAGAACATCAAATTTCAGCCTGGAATGCTTATTTGAGCCTTAGCATTTGCCTACATACTTCACTTAGGCTCGAGACTGTTTGTTTACCTCAGGCCTCCCAGGTGCTCAAACTCCAGCAAAAAATGGCAATAGAATCAAGATTCTGAGGATGAAATAGGCTGTCCTGCTGACTGTTAAAAGGCAATCAAAAACCTTTTGTCTTCGTGCGTATTGCAGTCCTAAGCGACCCACAGCAGTAAAGTCCTGTCTGTGATACATGTTGCCATAAATTTGATTTATTCTATTTTTAATTAATGTCTCAAGCAAGAGGAATCCCTTGGGGAGATTTCTGCACTGTCAGGAAAAAATTGCTGACCTTCAGACTCGGGTTTCATTGCTCACTTCGATCCCACCCCTCACTCCCTCCCCACATGCCCACTTCCCACCCTGGCGGTGCAGCCCTCTGCATGCCCCGAGCCTGACGACGGCAGAGAACCGCAGTCAGACATGTCGCGACTCCAACCCTTCCTGCGGATCACTCACAATCAGCTTCCCGCCCAGCTTCCCGCCCGCATCCTCCCCAACCCGTCCATGAGGGCGTTGGGTCGGACGGGGGCGGCGGGTGCGCCCCCTGCCGGGCGGCGCGGGAGCTCCGGCCGGCGCCGGGCAGGGCAAAAGCCGAGCGAAAACTAAGGGGAAACCAAGGGGAAAACAAGGAAAAGGAGCCGAGAAGCGGCTGCTGCCGGTGCTGCCTTTCCCGCCCCAGCACTGCCTGGCTCCTGCATGGAAAGCCCTGCGCAAAACCCGAATATTATTATTTGCAGTTCAGAGAACACAAGACCCCCCCAGTCCACGTGTATTGTCCAAGAGCCGAGAGTATTTCCAGTGAGAGAAGGCATTTAAAGCACTGGGCCCTGTAGTCTGGCACTTTTCTTCTTAAAATCGGAATTTACCACTGCAGCTCAGTGGGTTCTAAGTGTTCTGCGAGAGAGAGAGAGATACACTCTTTACTGGCAGTGTTAGAGATTGCTGTATTAGGGTGCAAAACACTATTGCCAATTAAAAATAAACTAGGAGAAAAGGCTAAAAGCAGTAATCAAGCAGGAAGCCAAATTTCTTTTTAGAGATGAAAGACTATCTGTAAGATTAATATGAATTTATCCCAGCAGGCAGCTTTGGCAATCAACTTCTTTTAGAATATGATTGCTTTCCTACTTCCATTAGGTTTCTTCTCACATTGTGGTATTATCTTAATCATCGAACCAACAGAAAAATCCCTGCCAATAAAGTGCCTGATACTTTAACAAGCACTTCTGTAGGCCAAGGGCTTAATTTTTAATCAGAATATTATTTGTATCGTAGCACAACCCGAGGCTACACACTGAACCATCGCAGCATGATGTTAGTCCCAGGGAGCTTAACACCTACATGACAAGAAAACACCAGGACCAGAGATGCTGAGAAAGGATGTACGTAAGATCAGTAGCAGAACTGAGATGAAAATCTCCATCTGCAAGACACTCTTATCTACAGCATCACACTGTTTCCCATCAAAATGTCATACTGTGGAAATGATGAGTGCCATTAGATTCCAGCCCAGCAAATGCCTCACAGCAAGGTATGGACATTGACCACAAGTCCGCAGGAAAAAGTGAGAATACTTTGTCCCTTTTCTTGCTAGGATAGAGAAAGCAACTGGAGAAGCAAATTAAAATCAGATACTCCTTAAGGGACCAGTGAGCAATATTTGATGTCTAAGCCAAATGAACTTCAAGGGGGTTGCAGTGTCGTGACTGATTCAGAAGCGCTCCTACTCAAGCTCCAATTCCCTGTGGAGAAATGCAACACCATACTCTCATCTTTTTTTCTGCTGCACAGCATCTGCCAAACTCTGGCTGACTGGCAAAAGAAAAATTAAACATTTATGTGGCAGATGGATCAGATGTGTGCACTGTCACTCATTCATTAGTACAGACACTTAATGAGGATAGGTTACATATTGCTGCCACCCCAGAGGCAGAAGGCTTTGTATGAGCAAGTCATGGAGTTCTGGGGAGTCCAGGAGTTTTCTGCCCACACAGCGCAACCTTTTCCTAACGATAAAGAATAATTTCAGTACTTCTGTTATGAACAAGATAACTGTGGTGATGGATGAGTCAGAATTTTATATCCTTCCTCATCACCACCAAAATATGCAATTATATCTCAATCCTTCTTACCTACGGGAACCTTTGCAAATCTGTCCAGCTAGTGAGAAATAAGAGGCAACAAACTTAGGAAAGGAATTCTAAAATATAGCTCTTTCCTGTATACTGCAAGCAATCTTTGAGCTGACAGTAAAAACCCTTATATTTGAGACACATACAGAATCTGAATTGTTAGCTTTAGTATTTATTGTGCAAAGCTGACATTTTTTATATGCATCTATTTTCAGAAGGATGGCTTCAGAGCTACTGCCAGGATTGAGACAGTAATCTGTACCACCAAGATTACTCAGAAATCCTATTTGTAAACCAAGTCCTATTAAAACACCCCACTCTCTGAACTTCTCCTTCAGTCAATTATTGCCTGGCCCCAACTATTTGAAAGGCTTGCTTAGGTTTTTTACACTGGAAGGAATGAATGTGACAGATACAGACACACACTGAAGCAATTAAATGAAGCTAAATGGCCTAAAATTATCAGAGGAGGCCATAAAAGAAGAGCTAAGAGTGTGGACTTAAAAATCCATGAAGCTATGCTACGGTAACCTAGTAGGGTTAGATAGAGCAAACATACACAAATCCCCAGTAAAAGTGGTACCAATGCAATGAATGGAACTGCTGGAAGACACAGAGGCTGTTTCATCTACACAGCAAGCCGGTTAAAGCTAAGGAATTTGTTTAATTAGGGAAAGCAAAATGGCCCCATTACCAAACTGCATCACACATGGTACCGAGGCACGGGGAAGGCTGCAGGGACATGCCATCACAGAGACCCGTTGCTGGGCCAACAGCAATTCAACAGTTCCCTTCCAAGCCAACAGATTCCATGGTTCTATCATAAAAACATGCTGGGCTTATCCTGCACTGTTATAAACTGCTTTTCCTGTGCTGTGAAGATAACGTTAAGGAATGAATTCAAACGTTGAGCTGAACAGCCATCCGCCTCACAAGTGGTGTTACAACATGACAGTAGATGGCACTGCTCGAAAGCAGTCCGAGCCTGCACATTTCCTACAAACACAGCCCGGAGGAGAGGAGCTCTTAAGGCTTGATGAGCAGAGAGCGGTTCATGCACCACACAAGTTTGTAACAATTAAAACCCATGGCATCTGCTTTAGGGAGAGTGCAAGGGCTTCCATACCAGAGCCTCAGCAAGAGCTACAGTCCAGGTCAAATATGTTAACAAAAAGTTTAGTTTAAAATGGCAGGAGAACCCATGCAAAAGTTCATCTACTGTACTCCCACCATGCAAGCAAGTGGTTTTGCCAACACCTACTTCAAGGGGATGGTACTAGATGTTCCAGTTCACATGAGCCTAGAGGGGACAAACCGTTCTGGATTTTAGCATGAGTACCACTGACACATTATTTAAGAGAGCTTAACATCTCCATCTCCTACGTGCCACTCGCAGGGGAAAGCTCTGCAGGGACAGCAGTTTCAGGGCTCCAAGTGTGTTCAAGTAAAAGGCCATTCTGGAAGCTGTTCCAGCTACTGCACAAAGGAGATGCACAAACTTGGTGCAAAGAAGAAAAGGTTTTATACATGTATATACATAAATATATGTAAATGCATGTGTATACACGTGTATACACACTATGGGTGGTTTCTAATACTTAACACAGTACATAACAGACTTGTCAGCCCTTTAGCAAAGCAGATGCAATGTGTAAGAGTTTAGGTGCACAATACTCAAAGCATTTATTTAGTTGCCAAAACACAGACAATTTTAACCCTGGACAAATCTTGACAAAAAAAGTAGTATTTCTAGACATTTTCAGACACCAAGAGGGCTTAGAAGCTAAACCTGTTATACAGCAAGACTGTCAACATTGCAAAATCACTCTGTGTTAAATATCCAGTTCTTATCAATTATGTTCTCCACAACATACAGTTTAGGACCAGTATCTTGCTTTAATTTAAGTCCTAAAAGCCATTCCCAAGACAACCCTGACATCATAAGGGGGAAGCATTTAAAAACCACACTTCCTTACACAGCAAATAGCCTGCAGGTTAAGACACCCTTGATAACTTAGTAATTTATACGTGGCAATATCAGATACTGCAACGCACTTCCTGCTGTACCTTATCCAACCATTAAATATCGGAAAGGCACGAAGAGAAAGCTGCCAATACATCCTGCGCATACCAGTGAGTACAGCCAGCTCAGAGGGGTGAAGCAAGGCAGGAAAGGACAGAAGTCACCTCAGCCTGGGCCTCTGAAGGCTAATTTGGGCACCAGGCAGGCCCACACCCAGTCTCACCTGGAATGCTGGGCACCAGGCATTCTTTAGCAGAAGGGAAAGCTGCCAAGGGGCTTTCAGCACACAGAGTTCACCCTTCCACTAGCAGGTGTGCCAGGCACCTTGGACCCGGGCTGGTGCCACTGCAAGGAATGCCACTGCTGCAGCAGGCATATCCTGCCAGGAAGCCCACCACAGTCAAGAGGCAAAGACACACACTGGCAGCACCACTTTAGATTTCATGCCATTTCTGCAGTGTTTTCTAGTGTTAATGGTACTGAATAGCTGTCACACCCCACACACATCTTGAAGGGAAAACAAATAAGCTTTCCCTTTCCCTTCTGGGTTCTTCTTGCAGAGCATTTCCAGTTAAAAGCATTCTTGCCTCAAGCCAAATTGAATGTCAAATAGTTCACTTAGTCAGGAATCATACACTGTGCATCTATATCTTCCACTACTTAAAAGAAAACTTCTAAATCTTATGTTACAAGAACTGTATTTGCAGCAATCAGAGACAAAAAAAAGATTCCCTAATTTGTTTACAATTATCTTTAACATTTGAAGGTTTGGTGTGAAAAACTCAAAAGGAGTTGTCAGAGCTGGCTGCTAACAAGCTTTTAGTAGCATAGCCATGCTACACATGCAGAGTAAATTAAGTCAATTACCTTGAAAAGATTTTATATTGATCCTCTGACTAACAAGTAAGATTAACAACAAAGCAAGATCAGCAGTAATACAAGTATGTTCGTCCCTGATTATTAAGAGTTCTGTCACGCAACATACACAGAAGCAAATCAATGTGTAATACTGTTCAATGAATGAGCAAAAATACTAAACATGTGGTGTTCCATTAAGCAATGAGACAGAGTTTTAAACAGGATGACAATTGACTTATCTCAAACTATGTTTTCAAGTATCAGTGTAATAGCAAAACATAGTCTAGTCTGAAACTTATTTTTAGATCAATTGCCTCCATTTTTAACATTGAGTATTAGGCATATAACGCAATAAAGAAGTGTCATCTATGAGACCATGAAAAAAACACATCAGCACACTCCAGCCAGATAAGGAAACAAAGATTTATTAGAAACTGATAGTTTTATAGAGCTAGAAAGGTAAACATACATTTAAGAGACAAAGAATACACAATTGAACACAGTCATCATCAAGGCACATAATGAAAAACCAAATCTGAAACAGCTCATCTTTTCAACATTTGAAAAGGTCACCATAATTTCAATACTCATAACGGCACTTGCACACTATAAACAAAATGGAACAAGTCTAGAAGATAGAAACTGCTAAAGTCATCTTTATATCACACACATAAGACATTTGCTCATTGGTCACAGTCAAAATTATCAGCAACTGATCTCACAAATCCCACAAAGGTACAAGAATATTGGCAAAACCAAGAAATACTCAGATCAGAAAGGCATTATACATATAAATGATTTGGATAGAATGACTTTTTGGGTTTTTGGTTTTTTGTTTGGTTTTTTTTTTTTAAAAAAAGTGCGAAGTCCAACATTTCCCTAAAGGGAAGGCCAAGATACAGCTAGAGCTGCCATTTTCTGAAATCTGATAAAACAACATTTTATAATACAGATTTTACGGAGTTATTATGTATCAGTTTATGGAGAATAAACACCAGCCATGGAAGCACTGAACACAAATTTAGTGATTGCTGTTTGAAAAATATGGCCCAAAGCATATGTAGAACAAGGGAGATTCAGGCAGTTATTTTTGCTTGCTTGCTTATTTGTCTACTTTAAAAAAAAACAACCAAAAAAAACATGCACCCCTCCTACACCCCACCCCCCCCAAAAAAGAAAGAATTTAAAGAAGACCCTTAATGACCTTAACAGAATAAAGTTCTTCCTTCAGTAATCCAATTTCAGGAAGTGGTCTAAGAGCAGTTGCTTTTAGAAGGTCAAGGTAAGTATAATCTCGAATTTACCAAGATTAAGACACTACACATTACAGAAAGCAGAAAAAGCCTAACAAATGAGTTTGGTAATAATTGTTAATCTATTTCAGTGTTCAGGCCTGAAGGCAACTGTGTGCCCCTCCACACACACAAAAAAAAAGGAAGTCACTTTGGAAGGACTTGTACATGGAAATACCTGATTTTCTACATTGAGGAAGTGCTTTGTTTTTTGAGGAAGAGCTGTTTCTCAAGCACTAACAAGTCTGCATGCATGCTTTGCTTGCTACATTAACATCAATCTGATGGGCACCTGAGGTCAGCACTGCCACTTGGTCACTTGGACAAAACACTTCAGTATTTTATTATCCCAGTTCACAGCCACAGCCAGTGTGCACAGAAGACTGATCTCGCATGACAAACCTGTAAAAAACCTTTACATAATAATGCAGTCCTCTACTGGCTGAAAGCACATAGTGGACTGTAGCCCTCTGAATAAGGGAAAGAATGGAGAGACCAAAATGAGAAGCATTCCTCTTCCCAAGACAGCTATGAAGAGCTCTGCTATTGGCTGTGCTACAATTACTACCAGCTTAATACTGGATCCTCCACCTTGTTTTTAAATAGCAACTTGCACTTGCATGGAATGGATCTAATATCCAACCTTCTTCTGTTCCTTTGTCTTATGAGTCTATAAAACATGCAGCTGTAACCCAAATTTTGCCATGGTTAATGGTGCTGACATTTACAAGTGCAATGAAAAGCAGGTCCAGTGAAGCACGTTACCAAAACTGCTGATTGTATTACAAAAATACCACGTAAATCCATTTGAGGTATTCCAATACCGCAGAACAGCAGTTTCTCAGGCTCTTTAAATAACGAAAAACAAAAAAGGTTTGCCTGAAGATAAAGGTGATGGGCTACATTTTAATGTGTTCTTCCATCATTGTGTATATCCAAGATCCTATTTCTTACACACTTAACATTCAGTCTTCAAAAATAACAAAAGTGCTCACCTCTAGGCATGCAAAATGTTGCCTGTGAATTGCTCAAGTATAGGCAGCGTGACAAAACAAAAAGTCACTTTCATATATTCAGTATCAAGGCAGTATAAACTTCTCCTACCTTTGGCTTGATCCAAGACAAATACACATTTAGAAAGGACAAATTTAAAAAAACCCCAATGAGTAAAATATGCATTATTTCCTAAAAATAAAAACATACGGCTGATTTAAAGACAGTTTCAATTCAGTGACATTTTAAAGTGCAATATAGGTATCTGTTTAGATATGGTGAACTAAAATTTAAGAAAGTTTCTTCCCATTTAAGGGCAAATGTGGAAGTTGCAGCATCTCTCTATAAAGATCTGTCTCCAATTGTGAGAGCAGATTACTTGAGAAAACATTATTGTTCTGGTGTTTCCAACAACATTAGAAGCATCTCACCTTTTTCCTTCATTTCATGCTATACCCAAATTCTGTTTCATTTTTTCATATACAACATAGCTGATACTGACAGCTGGAAGCACCTTCATAAAATTAGGGGCTATACCCCTATAAAGTCCTCGAAGTCCCTCTGTAGCAACAATTCTTTGAAAGAGACCAACCATGTTCAGCTGTGGAGCTCCTTCCACCGAGGCTAGAACAAAAAGAGAATGTGTTATATTACAGTTTAGTAATGTTAAAAACCTTGAGCAAGTATCAAACACCGGGATCATGAGCCTACTATCATAGGGCCACTGAAAAGAGGTATTTTAATCCCAGACATTTGGGAGATATCCATGTGTCTAAATCCCACTGAATGAAAAGCATTATCCACCTATATTCCTTTGGAAATCTAGGCTCCCATCCTTAAGTCCATGCAGAAACCTATCAAACAAAAATCTCAGCTATGAAACTATACTTATGAAATGTACTACACAAAGCAAACATTGCTGCCTACACTCACAGGACAACGCAAGCCCTGTCACTTAATCTCTAAAATGTAGAAAATGTTCTAAAGTTTAGAAGAGTGCTTCCAGACTATGACAGGGGCTGTGTCTGGTAGTCTTGTATGGAATGTGGCTCTCAGAATATACAAAGCACCAGTGCTTGAAATGTTACTTTTTAATTTGAGTATGAAGAACAACAGTGTTGGGGGTAAGAGGGAGAAGGGACCAACATTATGAAGAATTTTCCAGATATGTCCTTGGTTTTTCTGAGTTGTTTTTTTTTTATTGCTATGTCTCTGCTAGCTAGAGCTATCCCAAAAGATACCATTTTAATGTGACCACACAGAAGCATTTTCAGTACAAGAGAACTCACCTTGAGCCTGCATGCGTGTTCTGATAAGAGCGAGAGGGTAACTGGCTAACTGCCCACATGTGCTGGAAACAGTGCCACACCCCAACAATACAAAAACACCTGGGTTAGCAGAGCTCGATGCATAGTGTTCTAGCCACGTACTCTTTAACAGCTGCCAAGGTATAAAATTAAACAGTAAGACAAGAGATCTGCATTCAAAAAGGGAAACATATACTTCTTTATTCATAACAAATCCTAAGGGCTCAATCCTGAAAAGCACCAATTTCACTGGGCCAGTCCTACATGCTTGAAGTGCACAGGTAAACGCCTTAGCACACAGGGAAGGACTTCAACCAGACTACAATAGTTAGTACCTAAAAGAGAAATCCTTAAAAGATCCAGCAGCAGGAACAGTGCCCGTGCACCTGAAATACTTTGGGGAGAGGAGGAGGGAAACAACTCAGCACCCCACAGGGTGCAACAAAAGCTCACGCAGCTGTGCACATCATCCCACGCAGAAACAAGGATGCTAACTGTAGAAAAGAAATTCCATACAGCTTTGAAAATGCTTGTTCAAGCAGTTCTGGTGATTACTAATGCAGTGTCAAAAAAAGATTTGTCTAGACTAGGAAAATAAATTAGTCTGTTCATCTGAGTTATTTAACACACTTTGAAGCAACACATATTATCTAAGGTAGATGAAAGATTTTCATTGCTGGTGGGTGAAATAGGTGCCAGTTTCTCTGGAAAGGAAAGACAACAGTGTTTCTAACTCCTCAGAAAAGCTGTGTCAGCCAGAAAGAATTCTGGTGACATGCACAGACACACAAGGAATTCAGGTTAACATAATCCACTCAAATCCAACAACCGGCAAAAAAATGTATAAACTATCATAAATGCAGGATAGGGACCATAATATGAATATCCTTTTAAAGGCCCATATTTCCTGCAGAATGGGTATGTTCCAGTCTAACAGGGTTAGGTAAGAATGAAAGCCTGTTGTACTGCCAAGGTCTGTATAATCCACTCTTAGTGCATTTCCTACTTGATACTCTTGCACGGAAGGGCCCATCTGCCCAGACACTCCTCAAGAGGGGCAAACAGAAACACTGGGGTCTAGTAAACAGTAGTGGAGAGTCTCATTTGTCTTTTTTAAATTGAACCAGCTGTAATAGTACAATAATACAAATTCTAAAAAATATTTATGCTTTTTGTAAATTAATTTAATGACAGCTACATGCACTCAGTGATCTAAACTCACCTCATAAACAGCAAGGTCAATGCCAGCATAAGGAATTATACCCAAAATATTAGGAATATAGCCTTTGTAGAAGGCCTTTGGACCTTCTCTTTTTAAAATCTTCTTAGCACAGTCAAACATCCCAGAATATTGCCCCGTTTTACCCACAGCCAATCTGGTCTTTAAAACCTAAAAGGAAAAAAAAATAGCAGCCTTAATTACATACCTATTTATTAATCTGTGTTAGATACACAGTATACCTCTGCTTATTCAATTCTCTAGAACTGCTTTGCACTTTGCTGCTCCAAATCTCCTTTGGTTACTGGTAAGGCATTGTTAGCAGCAGGCTTCTTCAGGTGCTGTCCTTAGTGCAGAGCACCACACATTACCATATTCTAGCTTACAAATTCTTAGCCTTTTTAAATTGCATTTTAGCTTTATTTTCTTGATTAAAACAGGCAGTTATTTTATCAACTTGAAAGCAACAGTACAGGCAATATTCAATAAAAGTATTAGCTAAGGAACAAGTGAGAGCACTAACATGCTAGCAGATGGCACTTCTGGTCTGGGAACACTAAAACACATTAATAAAATAATCTTGAAAAAGTATGATACTTAGAGAGGTAGTTAAGGAATATAAGGATTGTGTCTCACTACTGAAACCCAGCAGCTGATTAATAATGCAAATAAATCTGCAATGCATCTTAGAACTAAGAAATTAGTAACAGCATCCAAAAGAAACCACAAAGGAAATTTCCTCAGCAATCATTTGGTCTGCTTTAAAGCCTCATAAGACTGCATCTTTCTCAGAATTTCCTGGCACTTGGCTTTTTGCTCTTACTCAGAAACATCCTGAAAACACTTCTAGGACAGTACCATATCTTTGTGAGGAAGACCAGAAGATATTATTGAAGAATAGTTCACCTGTCTCCACTGATCAGTGTAATCCAGATGATCTACATCATGTTCCAGTTATTCCCTAACTTAACCCATCTCTGTACTCAGTTCTGCTGGGATTCAGCCTCTGGAACAGCAAGGATGCTCTTTAAAGAGATCATGATCCCTTCAGCAATGAAAACAGTTCTATTCCTACTGAAATCCCCACCCATGAAAAAGCTATTTAGGTTGCATTTGCCATTACTACCAAACTTGATGCTGGTATTGGTTCAGTCCCAGACCCAACATCTATTCCAACATGGATCAGCACAAGTGATAAACTTTCTGGAGAACCAGCAGTAAAGAGTGTACATCCTATTTCTGTGAAATGTTGTGTAATAGTTACACTGGAGTGGTTAATATATTAACACTCGTTAAACTGCAAGGTGTAGTACCACCTACAGGTATGTCCTACAGGGGGAAGAGCAGCCAATCCACCCAGCCTGAACTGTAGCTGCTACATCCTTCCTCCACACTGTTCTCCTTATCAGACACAGCTTCCCATCATACAACAATAGAACATCAATTCTGTCCAGACAAGAACATTCCTTGCTTACATATAACAGGAAAAGGATTTATGCCTAACTTACAAAATGCTTGAATACATACTGAATTTTAAATGTTCTTGGGTGATTTTTTTTCCTGAACCAGGTTTTATTTAATTATTGTTTTAAAAACTATACAGCAAAATACATGGAAAAATTACAAGAACCAGTTAGAACACAGTATATTCTAAAATGCCTAGCACTGAAAGTCTGAAAGGAAGTCCAACGTAAAAATAAATTAGGATATAAGACTAAAGAGGAATTTTTACAATATTTTCAAGAGCAAAATGGGGTTTACTTTGGAAACAAACCAAACATTTTGCAGGCTCCAATGGAAGCAGATTTTCTTACCTCCATGGGATAAATAGACGTTTGTGCTGTTGCTCCAGCCAAAGAACCAGATACAAATCTTTCAACAGTGCCTAACTTTCCATCTTCCCTAGTGAGTATCTTCTTATACTGTACAGTTAAAACAGAAATAAACACATGTGTTTTAGGAGTGGCAAGAGTTACCATAAAAGGCAAGAGTACAGTACAAAATGTCCTTTCAAGCTGTTCTTAGTTTTTCATGTATTTGCAGTTACATTTACTAACGCAAAAAGATTCTCCAGAACACAATAAACATTCCAGCTTGCAAGAATTCTTTAGACTAAATACCTCAGTCACCCACAGTACCATAGGTGTTGGGCAAACAGCCAACAAAAGGGTACCTACACTAAGAACTCCAGAAAACAAAGAAGAACCGAACTCCCTTGCAGATCCAGTTGACCAATCAAAGAATGAAAGATCGACTAGCAATTTCACAGAGGCACTTCGAGAGCTGTACATACTGTGTCATTCCAAAAGAATAATGTGTCCAAGGTTAGTCTGTGGCACCAAAATCTGCTGTTCAGTCTTGTAACATCCCCAAGTTTATTTGATATTTTGTTGCTTTTATCTCCCAGTTGTAGAGAGATGTGCAGTATGCTCATTTAGTCTTACTTGAGGCACTAGCAAGCCCCAAGCCCCACAGAAGAAAAATAAAGCTCATTTAAATACACCAGAATGGGAGTTCATTTTCCAAAGGAGGATTAGGCCTTAACATGATGCTTAAAGCTGATTCAGAGGTAAATATAACTCTGAAATCCAGGATGAGGGCATCATACATAGCACTGTGATATTTGACTTTAAATGGATCCCGTGTAAATTCAGCTAGCATAATGTGTGAAGTTTTTGCCTGCTGTCACTTTGAAGCAACAATCTAGATATTAATGCAGTACTCCATACAAAGCCATGCAGACTCGGGGACAGTTTAAAACATGTGACAGATATAATTAATTTGCACTGCTTATAATACAACAGAAAAATCTGCCTAATAGTAAGTATTCTATTACCAGAATAAACTATTTTAAATCTGGAACCCACTCAAATTACTATGACAAAATCCCCAACCATGACAAGAGCTCCTATATAATACAACAGTGCCAATAATGAACAATGAGAGTGATTTAGGACTTTATTTAGCATTATTTTCATTCTTAATTCATCTTCCTACCTGTTCATAAGCCCAGAACTTAATAGCTGTTTCAGGAGCTATTTTCACAACATTTACACCATTCCCCCTCCAAAGCGATCGGACACCACCTTCTTTCAACATTTGCTTAAAACCGCCAGCTATATTCATCTTGTTTGACTTTGAACCATGAACCTAAAAAAACCAAAACCAAAGTCACAGTACAGAATGCTGTTCTGATTAGGTTATAAAACTCATCAGCATTAAATTGATTAAATGTATCAACTAGCAAAACCATATGCACTACTGAAAAGATCTTATTTTAGTGGCACAAGTACTGTAATATTTTGCTTACATTTTTTCCCACGTCTATAAAATACAATTCTTATGAATACAAAATATAGAAATTGTCAAAACATAGCCAGACCTCTGTTAATTCACATACTGACCTTGGCCCTCAATTTTTTCCCAACAGATCTCTTAAAACTGAAGTGATACACTGGAAACCAAGAAATTCTTGAACATTGCACCTACCTGCATCATGACTTTAAGGCGATCTAAGGGTGCTGTACCTGTTCGAGAGACAGCACCAGCCACTCCTCCTGCCAGCAGCTGCTTCCACCACTGCCCAGTCTTTTTCTCCTCCTCCGTGAACTCGTCTGGAACAGTCAAACTATCTCCTATATCCAACACCTTTATGAATCCAAAGCAAAGATGTGCAAATAACTATCTCATTCCATCACAAGTTTTATCCACAGTTCTAATTCCAAATTAATATACTACCTAAGAATGTGCAAATAAAGTGTTAGTTACAAATAAAAAATGCCTCTAATTTACATTCTATAATGATTTTGCTATGCATCGCTATTCAATGAAGAGCAACTTTAAGTGAAATCTACATAGATATTGAGTAATAAGACCACAGACCCACCATTTCAAAGACTGCACCATCATCATTAAAAATTACGACAAATTTCCTCCTTGAGTATGGCCCAAGCAAAGACATTCTGTCATTATCAGCAGTCCTTTGAAGTCAGCACTAAAGCTCAAATGCTTATATGTTGCAGCTAACCTTTCACCAGACAGCCTTGTGGGATTATCTTGGTAATCTGCTAAGGTTGCTAACAAGAGATTTCTCTCACGGTAATTTATTCACACATATGTGGGGATGTCTCCTTCCCCCACCCTCCCGAACATTTTAAAGGAGGGTTTTTACAGCTGATATATCAGAATATTCTATTTCCTGTAACTGCTGTGTATTATCCTACAAAATGAAAAGTGTGACTAATGCTTTATAGATTTTCTTATCATCAGTTATACTGAAAGGCACATTTAATTACTTTTTTCAGCTATAAAAGTTTGAAATTTCACATTGTATTGCCATTGGATTTGATCAAAGAAAAACATTAATATAGGCTTTAATGATAAAACTAAGACATAACACTATGAAATCTCACATGTCACTTAAACATAGTCTTTGCTCTTAAGTGTAACTTATGATCATGATACATGAGAAAAAGTACACTGTAGATAATGCAAATCTGCTATGACACATAAATTAAACATACAAAAAGAACAAGAATATATTAATAACTGATAAGAACTGACCAGAAAGTGTCTTAACTGATAAACCTTTTAAACTATCATTGATTTTAACTGTAGACACTACATCCCTAATTTATGCTTCATTCTCTATCTGTTAGTAGACAGAATACTGTCCTGGTCATTTGGAACAAAAATTGCAGAACGCAGACTGTAAATATAGCCACTGGACAAAAAGGATAAGCACCAGCTATTCTGGATATTGAACACAGAACAGGTTAATTGGAAAATCCTTTCATCTTTCTCGCATTTGAAGTTTCCAAGTAAGGTGTCATCAGTTGCTCAACTACAGGGAAACATCAAAAGATCAATCAAAATTCTCAAAATATAAACTCAATGTTCTAAGAGATATTATGCATATCTACCAGGGTTTAAACCCTGTGTGTACCGAGACCTAAATGCAACTAAGGGAAAAAAAGGTAAATTTGAGGGTGTTTATAACAGAGAGGCCACAGCTACCGTAACAATTCTATGCCAATGTAGCTATCTGCATGGAAGAGTCTGACGGCAATTAAAATTTTGTAATAAAAACAGAATTGTAAGAGCTGTCTGTCAGTGCCAGACAGGCTGGGAGGTCTCACATCTGCTCTTATCTGAAAGACCAGCTGTGTTGCCATGTAGCTGGATTTTGCCTGCTGTGATAACTGGGTCATCAGCTGACTGCAACACTAAGATCACAGGGGACCCTCTCAGTTGTTTCTTGGGGGCAACTAATGACACTCCATAAAAAAAAAAGAGAAAAATACAGATCTTATGTTTACTCATAGTAAGGAGCATTTTATTAAAGCAAAGGTTTTTTCCACTAAGTAAGCTGGGACCAGGACTATTTGATCTCACAGCAATGCTTCAAGTGCTTTCTTCAGCAAACAGGGAGCTAACTCCTTTTGGCAAGCATTCCTGAACTGAGGTTGTACAGTGTCAAACACTCAAAGCTTTCAGATCTCATAAACTGTTTTTTATTATGGAAATGCTGACTAACCCCTGGAGATATAAACGGTCTCACTATATTCAAAGGTATCTAACCATATTTCCTCCAATAATCTACAGGAAGGATATTTAACAAACAGGATTACCATTTACTTGCTTTATTATTACTCTTAAAAATCAGTCACTGAGGTGTCAGCAGCTCTATTCAATAAAAACTTAAAAAATTTCTCTGCACAGTGTATATTACAATCTCTGCCTATTGTTGTATAGTCTGTATTCTTAAAATAAATTTTATGGCACAAAAGAGTGCAACGTGCACAGAAAATCACCAGTAAAGACACCAGTGATTTTATGATAATTATAATAATACTATAGAACTGCAAATACTAATTTCAACATAAGAAACAAGTTAAAATGTCTATATAATTTGTTTCAACAAATCAAATACTGTAATGTAGAAAGAAAAATATTTAATATTGTGGTTATTTGTCTGTGGGATTTCTCCAAAAGAGGAAAAGGATTCTAAGAATTACTGATAATTATTTGCAAAGTTTAGCTTAAGTTCTTTTGTTCAGAAGAAACTCATATGACACAATCCTGCTTGTAAATGGGAGAGCATAAAGTGAAAAGGAAAACCAAACAATACAGATAGACTTGAAATACAACAAGTGTGAGGCTGTTACAATCAAGATCACAAATTAACAGAGCAGAGAGGAACTTAAGAGCTGCACTAGGTTAAAAGAGAAGTTAAACTTACAGTGGAGTGTTTCCAATATCGAATTATTTCTTCAATGTCTGTAGCTGGATTAAACATAAAATGATCTCTCCACTCATTCCAGTCTACTGTCATTGTCCCATCAGCATCAATACTGAAAAGAAATTGAACAAAACTATATAAGGAAATAGCAATGGTGGGGTTTTGTTCTGGGTTTTTGCTTTTCCTTCCCCCTCCCCGCCCCACTTTTTTTTTAACTTGGATTATCACATCAGTGACAACTGACTGCAAATTCCATACAGTGATTCCAAGGCTGAATCTGCCATGGCCTTTCAATACTATGCTTCTGTCCTATTCCATTTAAAAACATAATACAGTGCTTCTTTCTATCAACAACATTTACAGAGAAATAAAGTAACATTTTCCTCCCAGAACCAGATGTTCCAATAGTAACTACCAACACCTTTCAAAGTCATAATCCCATTTATCCCCCACTCTGAAACAGAAAAATATAAAAACTAACAGTACAAGGAAGATTAAACTGCTTCAAAAAATAGTAATTCCTGACCTTTGCAGGATCTTTTCTGCCTGTTTTTCTGAAATGTCTATACCCAATATCTTGAGGGACTGGACAACTTCTGAGGCTTCAATTTTTCCTTGAAACATTAAAATAAACATGATACATATTTAAAACATCAATCTTAATAAACTTAGCACCTTGGAGCTCGTTGTAACAGCTGAATAATTGCAAAGATGATTTAAACACAGATGATGTGTTTTGATTGTCTGCTACAAGGACAAAGCAAATGGGATGCAAATACACAGTTAGTTAAAAACTGGTTTATCTTTAATAGCTAGGAACAGTCAGAAGTTTCCTTACAGTTTCTCCATCTGGGGATCAAGGAGCCCCAGTTCAGTGTACTTGGAGAAAACAGAAAGAATAATAATTTATTTTTTTGATCTATAGCAAACTTTATGATCTTGTTAAGGAAAAGAAGTAAGGATTCCATATTCACAACTTTTTGTTCCAGTTCAGACAAAGAATATAAGCTAAACTACTTTTAATGCACAGTTTCTTCAAACAATGTTTGAACAAATAAAATAAATCAAGGCATACCATCATTGTTTTTGTCCAGGCTCTTAAATGCCAGTTTCATCTTTTTTTCATGTTCTTTAAGATACTGCATAAATTCTTCAAAATCCAGCTGTCCATCCTGGTTAGTATCTCCAGCTTTAAAAATTTTCTATTGAGAGAAAAATGAGTATTTTATTTGTCCAAATTACAGCAGGTCACAAAGCATCATTTTGATTTCAGAATTTAACACACTCAGTATTTTCATAGAGAGAGGAAACACTTGGCAGTAAACATATATTTAAGAAAGCATTATTTGTTATTTACATAACTTTTCTGTGCAGAAATTTTATGGTTTCTTACCAGCACTGGCAAGCTATACCTACAGGTATCAAAATAATTTGTGGAGGGAGGGGTGGGGGACAGGAGAAAAACATGAGAGAGAACAAGTTTAAGCCTGTGAGCTTCCTGTATATGAAATTTGTCAGTAAAATTAAACAAGCAGAACCTTGACTATCATCTTAATCAAGTGGTCTATTAATTATGAATTACAAAGATAAAAAATACTAACAACAATCAACTATTTAAATGCTGACCAAAAAATTACAAAGATCTTGCCCCACTGGCACTCTGGCCCTCAGCGTTTGAGAGAACAGAGCTTTCTGCTTCAAACTGAAGCCCTGACTACAATTTTAAACAAACTTGTAACAAATACAAACACACTTATCTTCCTTTCTTGCATGTGCTTCCTAGGAACTGTCCTGCACATAGAAACACCTACATGTAAAATTAACTATGCATTGAATGCATGGTATGCAACTGCCAGGACTGCAGGAAATAAGTCTGAAACACAGCCCAGGCAGACACTTCCCCACCAGCAAAGGGCCAGAAAACTTCACCATCTCCGTGTGTGAAAACTTCCTCGTTAGAAAAGGGCAATTACAGCAGCCCTGCCAGCAGCAGCCTGAAGTTGCTGAGGCTCGTGCTCAAGGCAAAGCCCGGGGAAGCTCTGCAGGGTTTGGGAGCTCGGGCTTTACACCGCAGCAAGGGCAGCTCCGGACACGGAGAGCCAAGGCCACAGCGGGGCCACACCGCTGCCATCGCTCCTCACGCTGCCACAGCGCTGCCGTCTCCTCCGGCAGGACATGCAGCAAGCCAGCAGGGAAAACCAGCCCAGAACCCTGCTCTACAACACAAGATTTAAGGGAAAATTATATCTTATCCCCGCATTTGGCCATTGGTCCCTGTGGTTTCCCTCAGCGTGTGAAATCCTAGGGGGGCAGCACTCAGTGCCAGCCAGACAGGAGACCAACCTGACAGCCCAATCTCCTCAGCTCACTGCAGTTTCAGAGCACTCCAGCTTAGTGTAAAGCATATGCCAAAAATTCTTCCACGTATCTTCTATTTAGCAAGCTGCCTTGCGCAACTGTAGTTTCTGAATAAAGTAGCTCTCAACAAGATTTGAATAGCTGTTCTAATCTGCAAAATCTGGTTTTAATTTTGTTTACTCCTCTTTAATTAGTAGAGGTCCTCAAAAGACCAAAGTCCAACAAGTTCTAGGCTACAGAAACTAAACACAGAGGAAGCAGAAAACCGGTGAGTATATCCAGTATTTGTTGCAGGTGTCTGAAAAAGACTGAAGACATCTAAATACATTTACGTTGCCTCCTTTGTCTTCCCTATCCCTCTACAAAAAGTAATGTACTTGAAAATTTCATCTCAAAAAACCAAAATTTGTAAGATTATCAAGGATTTCTCAATGAAATGGAGGAAGATTATGTGGTACGCCACTGTGAAATGAGCAAGTGATTTACTTCCCATAATACAGCAAGTTGTGCACAATAAAAATCAACTCAAGATACCACATATTCAGATAACTGTGATTTGGTATCAGCTTTGAAAAACAGTGTTCTTAATATAGTCCAGCTTAATATATAAGTCCAGCTTGATTGTAGTTTCTATTAATAACCTGTCAACACAGATAGATATACTCATCAATTCAGTTTCATGCCTCTGTCAATATGGTTAGAGCTGTTCAGAATTTCCCATTACAAAAGTTAGTGACGTTCATGGATATTTATGGATACAGTCCTGACCACGACCTTCTAACAAGCAATTAAGAAAGGCTAATAGATTAATCATTCAAACCCCACCATTAAAAATGACTCTAGTCTGAAGAGTCCCCTCTTAAAGACCCTGCAATTCCAAGCCATCTCTTACTCCACACACGGCACCTCATGGTGCAGGGTCCGAGCGTCCTGCTGGGCTCCACGCTCTCCTGAGAAGAGGTAACTTACGTGGCACTTGTAACCACTTCGTGTGAGTTCTACTCCACACAAATTGTTACTGTTCCCTATTGCTATCTGACCTACACAAACCAAAATGCAGAACAAGGAAGTGTTGTTCTGTCTCACAGATATGACAAAACTCGAACTAAATTATAGTTACAAAACCTCCACTGCTGAGGATTATGTGAGCCAAAGAAAACAGGAATTGCTAGGAAATTTAGAGAGCTGGTGATTTCTGTGTGAGAAGGGGGCACCTTTCAGTTCATCTGCCAAAAAAGTGGATTTCATACTGCAACAATGAGAAAAGGGGTAAGCACAAACATACTCTCCATTTCCTATTTTTGTTTTGACAGTTATTTTCCAGACTTCAAGACAGTCTCAGCCACTCTCAGTGCAGCAGAACAGAAATGACAGGTAACAAAAATGTATGGCATATGTGTTTTTCTCTCAGTAAAAATCCAAAAGCCCATGCAAACAAAAGCCTCTTGCTGTCTATGAAATGAACTAATTATGTGGGTGTTAAAGTTTCAGATTAAAATCAGTAATTTGTAAGTTTGTGGAACTAACAGGAACACTGAAAGAAGCTTGTCTTCTACTCAGCAGGCAGAAACTTCCTCCTGGGGGATTCCATAGTCCATGGGCATAGCCAGCAGGAAGATTCTGTGGGGAGCCTGGCACACTGAGTCCTAGGTACAAACTGCCCCTTCACAGCACCAAATAATAATTCAAGTTGGAAGGAACCTCAGGAGTCCATTGAACACAAACGCAGCTCAAAGCATGTCTAATTAGATCTAATGAGACAGGGTTGTGTGGGACCACATCCAACTGAGTTTGGACACCTTCACGGAAGGAGATTCCACAGCCTCCACAAGCAAACCACTCCATCATTCAATCACTCCCCACTTCAGTTCAACACTGAATCCAACTCTGCTGTTCTGCATTTAATATACTACCAAATTTTATATAATTACAGCCACTTGTCACTCTGCCAGTGCTTGGGTCACCAACTTCTCAGATGGAGAACTGGATGCATTTTAAAATAGGCATGCTTACAACAATAGAGCAGGAACCAGCCAAGGTGCCAACACTCGCTTACAAGTCCTGGGAAACAATGTTCAGTATGCCTGCCACATAAAACCTGCCATTTCTTGTTACAGCCTTACTGTGGGATCACCTCACCTTTACAAAGGCCCAGACCCAAATGTTTATTTTTCACAGCATGCCATTTCTTTTCTCATTGTCTAAAAACTGTAACCCCAAGCAATAAGGAAGATTCACTGGATAAAATGAAATGGTGACCACATAAAGAATTGTTAATTACTGACAGATACAGGAAGACAGTTCAGATGATGACATGAGCTAGTGATGTGTGCTTGCAGCCCAGAAAGCCAATCATATCCTGGGCTGCAGAAAAAGAAGAGTGACCAGCAGCTCAAGGGAGCTTCCACCTCTCTACTCTGCCCTCAGGAGACCCCACCTGGAGTACTGTGTCCAACTCTAGGGTCCTCAGCACAGGAAAGACATGGACCTGGCGCAGTGGGTCCTGAGGAGGCCACAAAGATGATCAGAGAGCAGGAGCACCTCTACTATGAGGTGCCCATGAGGAAAGGCTGGAGTTTTTCAGACTGAGGGAGAGAAGGCTCCAGGGAGACCTTATTGCAGCCTTTTGATACTTAAAAGGGCTTATAAAAGAGATGGGGACAAACTTTTTAGCAAGGCCTGTAGCAATAAGACAGGGAGTAATGGTTTTAAATGTAATGAGTGTCAATCTAGATTACACATAAGGAAGAAGTTTTTTACAATGAGGGTGGTAAAACACTGGCACAGGTTGCTCAGTGTGGCAGATGCTCCACCCCTGGGAACATCTGAGGTGAGACTGGGTGGGGTTCTGAGTAACCTCATATAGTTGAAGATATCCCTGCTTATTGCAGGGGAATTGGACTGCAAGACCCTTTAAAAGTCACTACCAATCCAAACAATGCTATGATTCCGTGATCTTCCTTTTTAATGCTACAGGCCTTCACACAGACAGACTAAAATGCTCCTGTACTGACTTATTTGGTCATCATACTGTCACCTTTGTCTTTTCTCCTCTTTTTTTTTTCTTCATAATTCTACTACTTTTGTTCTTTTTCTGTTGCATATTTTTTTAATACAGCTGCTTTCAAAGTTCTGTACAACTAGGCAACACCAACGTGAAAGGCCACAAGTAGACTGAAACACTGAAGGTATTTTTAAAAAAATTCTCCATTATATAAATCATGTTGCAGTGTTGAATTCCTACTCCTCCAGAAGACCTCTGTATTTGGTGTGGAAATGTAAGTCAGCAGGTCTGTTGAAAAAAAAAAAATTACAGACAGGCTTTATATACACATCAAAAACTCCTTACCCTCCTCTGTAAGAGTCCTGATGAATTATTAGATTGCTCTATGCCAAAGTTATGAACTTTAACACATTCATGGCTGCAATGTAAAGACAAAGAATGCAATAGACTAGAAATCTTAATGTTTTTATGTAGACTTTTCTTTTAAATTCACAGTCTAATTTTTACATTTTTTAGTATCATCATCTGCGTATTGCGCATGAGCCTTCACATTCTATTTACAAAACTGAGCTGTACGTGAAGGGTGGGGCTGCTGAGTACAAAGGATTACCAATCTATTTGTTAGCTTGTTATTTCAGCTAATTAATATAATGTAAAGAATATTTTAAAGGAAGTGATTCATCCAGAAGTTACTGGCTTCTTATCATGTATGTACAAGACACAAGCACAAAACAGCACTTCAAGGTACATCACTGGTGCAAGTAGCAATTATGTGTTCTGCAATCTGCAGCGAGAGTTCCAAAGGGCACAGATACAAATACTGCAAAGAACTCCAGCACCACAGGAAGAACATCATCATGGCTTTACGCACTCCCACATTTCACATTTGCTTTTAAAATCAGAGGTACTACATATAAAACCAATCATGATATTCCCTTTTCCCTTTTTTTCCCCTTTTTTAATTCTTTCCCTCTAAAATATTTTTTAGCCATTCACATAACTCTGCAGTCTAGAATTTTAACTTATTTGACTGTAATATTATTGGAAGCCAAATTCAGTCACAGCTGAAGTATACACAACACTTCTCTCTTTACTGGATGCATACCTGACAATAGTCCTTTTCCTATTTATATCTGCTAAGACTACTCAAATTTATGCAGACTATGATAACCCAAAGAACACTAGCAAAGATTATTAAAGTCAGCCTTGTCAAACTACATCAGTTGGGAGATAAATCCACCATAAAGGGAAAGGGCCTGAGGATGTGTTCACACAGCATTATAGCCCAGTGAGTCCACATAACACAAGAACTAGACTGACACTTCACCTCCAGAAATCCAACACAACACTGAGTAAAACAGGAATTTGCACTGCCTCCAAAGGCCCCCCAACTTGTCCAAATTCAGTGTTCATATTTACTCCCGTGCCTCCCAAAGGATACTACCAACATGTAAACAGCATCCAAGCAAGCCCCTTAAACCTGCCACAGACATACATCAGGAGGCCCTCACTCCAGTACAGCAGACTTGCACCCTTGACAGGAGCAGATGGTGCTATCAGCTGCAGAGCTTCCTCTTCCTGTTCCCTGTCCTAAGCACCACTCTTCCCTGCAACAGGACAGCACTAGCAGAGATCTTCTCACTGGTCCATTTCAGCTAACAGAATCTCTAGAAAACGAGACAAAAAAGGACAAGATGCAAGTGTGAGTATGCTCTCCCAAAATGCCTTGCAGAAGCTGCTTCCTCAGGACCTGGATAAACTCTCTCAACTCATAGCTATGAATTAAATTTCAAGAATCTGAAACAGCATACATGGAAGATGCAAACTATCCCTTGAACTTTCATTCAGCATTCCTTGCAAGTTACACTGGTATTTTTGACTTTGAGCATACTTGGTAGACTGAGTTTTCCCATTAAACAGGACCACTGTGCTACAGAGGCATCCCAGCCGTAGTCCTCTCAAAAGATTTAACAGTTTACCTTGTTTGTTCACCTAGGACACACTGCTGTCTCAAGACAGGGATTTAGCAAAGCATTTCAACACAGCAGTTAAGAGATGTCTCAGAAATGAGGCTTCCCATATTTGGGAATTCTTGGCATTCTTGCACTTTGCAGCAACAGGAGGAAGAATGAATCATTCACTGTACCCTGTCACTGTTCAGGAAAAAAACCTATCAAGTTAGTTTTAAAAAATAATTCATTTTATCTCCTTGGATGTTTAAAGTGTTATGAAAACAAACTTAAGATTCATCTTGCTCTTTCATATGGAGACTTGGAGACTACAGCACATTATCAATTAAAAGCTTCTGAAGCCGTACACATAGAAATGAAATAATGATTTACATGTTTGCTTGCAATGGAAGCAAAGTAAATTGAATACATTCAATTTCAAATTTACAAATTGAATACATTACTGAAGATACTTGCAGCATTTCACAATTAAGTCCCCATAAGCAGTCATAATCATCACATCTATTATGACCTGAAAAGGGAAGCTTAAAGGAATTAAATGGTTCCAGTTTTCTACAATCACATGACATGACATCTGTTTTGACAAAAAGCTGAAGATGCCAGACTACTCTAATTCTGTAATACCAGGTTTTGGGCAAACTCCTAAGGTGAGAGAAAGCTTCGATTCATATAAAGAATGACACAGAGACAGGGAAGTACTAAAGCTTTTAAGACTGTGAATCTGCGTATCAGATATGATAAATTCTAAGAATAGATACAGTGTGACATAAGATGCCCATGTATCTTCCTCAAAGTTGCCAAAGTAATCAGTGTTCCTTCTGTTTCTGGCCAAGCTACAACACGATGAAGGAGTCTTCAGTTAATTTGGTCTACTACACTTCTAATTTTGCCACATAGGGGAAGTTACCAAAATTAAAATAAGTGCAAAAATCTAAATAAAAGATTTATCAGTGGAGAAATATTTAAGGACATATTTAGCTCAGTCACTAAACAAGTGTGTGCTTTCTGGACTAAGAGCTCCTATGGAAAGGCCAAGCTCTGAAGCACTATCTAGCTGCAATTTTTAGAGGCCAGAGAAAAGCACAGAAGGAAACAATACACACCTGGCCCCAGTCTCACCCATCCTCATGCTGAGACACAGCAGTGGAACACAGCACAGGGGCCTGCCTCACTTGACAGAATTCTCAGTTTCCTGTGGTTTAAATGCAGAAACATACTTCAAGTGTTCCAAGTATTTTTAATCTTGATTGGACTCAAATTTTCAGAAACAGTCAATTACTCTGAACAGACCATAGTCTGATCGTTGAGAATTTAGTCTCCCTAGGCCCTGTCTCCACCACACAGAGGTGTCTCTTCACACTGTTTCTTCATCCAAAAGAGCTTTAATGTAGCCAAAGACTTATGTCAAAATGTTACAGAGAGTTAGTCCAAGTAAGATCACTAGACTGGTTCCAGAATGCAGTTATTCATTTCAGTAACATCTTCCTACTCCTAGCTCCAGAACTCAATGTATAAATAGTACCTCAATTTGAACACTCGGCTGTTCCTGTCCCAAACTGAAGCTTGAAATATGGGGTTCACCTCCTACGGATTTACTGTAAGGACTGATTGCAGCAGAAGGAAAGGATGAACAAAAATAGTCCTTCATCCAACCACTCACACCATTTATGGTGCTCCCGCCTACAAGACTCACGGCATTCTGAAGACACTGCATGAGATCATTTGTGATCTGATCCCAGCATCTCTTTTGTGTCTCTGCTTATCAAAGTCACCGCACAATAGCTGTTATTATTGCTTGTAGAGCAACATTTCATAGTTAGCACACTGAATTTCTCCTTCATAGATGTTGACACGTTATGTCAGGCATCTTTTGCAAAGCTTTGCGAAGTAACCCATTCCTGGCAGGTAACACACTACAATATAAAACAGGAGTCACCCTGGCAGTCTCCAAGCAGCACACATTCCAGATTTTCCAGTCATTTACTTTTTTCTGTCAGATACTGCCGATAGGCAGCTCAAGTAGAACACAGGAGGTTCTGTCTTGTTGTGCTATGATGTCTTGCTATGGGGGAAAAACGATTCTTCCTTAGAGGGAGATGCAACCCACCTCCAAAGCTTACCACACAGGTTCACAACTGATGGAACGTGCATACCTGTAGTCCATTACTCTAATGGATAGTAGCTTTGTCTCTTAAAAACATGCTTATTCCTTCTAGAGAGGAACTGCACTTAAAGACAAAAGAGCAAAGCAGTACGAGTAGCACAAACACTAATTTATACTGTGAAGATGGTACAACTTTGTATCAACCGAGTTTGCAGGGAAAGCCAGGAACACTCAAACAGTCCCTTTTCCACAGGTTAGCCAAGAAACAGCTGTGCAGCTCAGAAGAACAATAGCCAACACTCCCAGGTACCTGGATTTCATCCCATGCGTTGAAAGCCAGCCTTGCAAGAGATTTTTGGAAACCTAACACAGACCAGCATCAACATAACAAGGCTTGAGACTCTGACCCAGCCATGAGGCACCAAAGCCTACTCTGCTCTAGGATATCCCAAGCTCTGCCCATGCCATGGTGCCACTAATGCTGGCAGGGCCGAGCAGTTCACTAGATAACACTTTGCCCCACTGTATAATATTTTCATGTCTCAATTCCTTACTCATTAGTAATTATAAGACTACTTCTGCCTCTCCAAATACAAATACAATGATTCAATATCTGACTTCATTAATAAAATACCTTTTTGCCAAGCAGTAAGGAAAATGAATTCAACATCACTTTAGAGCTTGAAGCAGGAGAAGGCAGCTTTGAGCTGCAAGAAAGTACAGGAAGCAGACTAGCTACATAAAGACAGGAAAGAAGCAGAAGGCAAGTCTTACTGAGGTCCTTGTATTACAAGAAGTCTAGTTATTAACAGGTACACAGCACTAGCCTAGTTTCTAGTTCAAATTGTGCCCACCATAATTTAAAACAGTGAGCATAGAGAAGTTTCCCTGCACTCCAGCGATTCTTCCACCCCTCCCAAATGGGAAGATGACTCATGGCTTATTTTGTTTACTCTGTGTGTCTTTAACAACTAAGGCAGCAGTTCCTGCTCTGTTACATCCAGGTATGGCTAGCTTATGTCTATCTGTTTCATGGGTATCCCTTTCATGGGTATCCCTGAAGCAACTGAGAATAATCTGACACCTACTCAGATGTGCACTATTAATGAAGATCACTGATTTTGAGAAAGAATTTGGAACTTCAATTCTAAGTTACTCAAATCTTCAGCAGCACACCAGCGCTTTCAGTGAATTATGTGGGAAAACCACTGTTGTTAAACACCAGAAAATTAGCTCGTCACCTGTTTCCCCGATGTTCAATGTAAGTAAAAACCCCAAACTGCTACAGTCAAACTGGTACAATAGGTTTACAACAATGTGTGTATCATGTGTGACTGAAGCTCAGAGCTGGCATGCTCTGAACACTGACAACTCTCATGGATAACCAAAAAGGCCAACCTGTCCCTCCTTTAATTATGAAAACCTAAGAACACAAAACATGCCTATTGTAAAGATGATTTTGACCGGCAGCAATACTAAAGTGAAAGTGTGCTTTCATTTATACTCTTGCATAAACACCATTCAACTCAAGAGGCCTGTTGGACATTTTCTCTTAAGTATAGGAAACAGAGAATTAAATATAATAGAAGGAGGCAAAACAGAGACCAAATGAGACCACAGGGAAAAACTGTCACACAAGCAGCATAAGGTCACTGAATTATTGACCCAACACATCTTTTAACACTGGAGTTGACATTTAAGTTCCTTTTCCTGCACCTCTTTCAGAAAGTATGCAACAGCTAGTACAGGCATGGCAGTGGAATGCCATGGAAACAAGTAGAATTGTTACAATAGTAACTCCCCCCCACAGATCTCACGTGTACCTGCTCAGACTAAATGAACCTATGTGCGTCTTGTCAGCGCAGACTTGCCTTACCACACAAACACTGGTGCCTACAGAATTGCGCATTAAGTGATTTTAATATGCTGATCCCTGGGGATTACTGAAAATAATTAGGAAAGAGAATTTCTCTTCCAGGTAACAGGTCAGATCTGCTAGTGTAAGTCAGCACCACACTGGAATGCTTGATGACTTAAGTTTTACTGACTTCTGAGGTCACAACGTTGATACAAGGGACAAAGGAATGTAATAGTCCAACTGATCACTACAGAAGCCACACCACAAAGAGTTTCAGCGCTGTCGGTTTCCTGGTTTGATAGTCACTGTTAAAAGCGTGCATTTTCTAATAAAGGGCCTCGGAATCTGACAGCAGTCCATGCCAAGAAGAATCATCTCCGTGTCTATGTGTTTAGCTTAAATAACTAGTTCTGAAATTGCAACCTACGGCTATGCAGATTTCCACCACCTGCTGCCCAAAGCAAACCTTAACTTACTCTGATCTAGATTATGCATGGGTGGAGTGCTGGACAAAACCTGTAAATTACCATCCTTTATCATGCTGGAAGAGGAATGTGCTATCGATTACCACTCAACAAGGAGTCAAAGGATGTCAAAAGTCCGCACGTGATGAGTAAACCCACTTTGCAGAGGAAGCACCGACAGCCGTACGCTCTCGGGACCCCTCGCCTACAACCCGGGGCGTGCCTGTACAACACGGCCCCTGGCGCCGGAACAGCGTCCTGGGGAAGGAAAACGGCAGGCCCGAGGCCGCCTNGCGGCCGGGCCCTCCCCTGCCCACGGCCGCGGGGCGCCGGCAGAGACCGCTCGGCAGCGGCTGCGGGCCCGCGCTTACCTCCTCCGCCTCCTTCCCCAGCGGGATGCCCATGGCCCGGAGGCCCGTCTGGAGCTCGGCAATGTCCACCCTCCCGTCTTCGTTGAGGTCCAGTTTTCTGAAGAGGTTGGCGTACCGCGAGTCGCCATTCCTGTTCCCGTCGCAGGCGGCCGCCGGCAGAACGAAGCCTCGCAGGAGCTGGAACATGTCGGGGCCGTGTAGCGCGGACAGACGGACAGCGTCCCTCGACTCCCGCCAGCTGGGCGCGGACGAGACACCGCCCGCGATGCTGCCACCGCTCGCAGCTGCCAGGGGAGGGGAGAGGAGGGGAAGGGAGGGAAGGGCCGGGCCGGGCCGGGCCAGGCCGGCGGCGAGGGGCGGAGGGAGGGCGGGGAGCTCCGGGGCTCGCTCCGCCCTTGCCCCCCTCCCTCCATCCCCGCTGCTGGGCGGGAGATGTGCGCTGAGGGAAGAGGGCGGCCCGCAACCCCTCGGGCTCGACACAGCGCTCCCACCCGCACTTACACGGTTGTACCAGCTCAACGCTTCCAGCACAAGCAGAGAAATACCAAAAACGCTGCAAAACACCTGGTTTGGATACTTGGGCTCATTCTAGTCCCCCCCATTCTAGTCTGGCAGTGGAAGCCTCAGTTGAAGGTGTATGAAGAGCATCCCAACCTAAGGGGAGTCTGAAAGAGCTTGGCTACTTGGCCTAACAGAATAAACATTAGAAGAGAAAACGTGTAGGTTTTTTTGCTTCATAATAGCTTCATAAATAAATCAGTGGAGTTAATGGAAAAGTACACAGGTGGTCTAAGAGTAAATGGACAGAAAATGTCACCAGTCTCTCTCTCTCTCCACATGAGAGCTGTAGTGAAAAGGAATTTCAGCTGCCACTGAATTGAATCTTGCTTTCCTGGTGCAGGTTCAGCCAATACACAACCACGGAAAATGCATTTCAGCCTTACAGCACAAACTTTGTAGCCTCGGTCACAGAGAAATTATTAAAGCTAATGTGCTACAGTGTCTGACCACGGACTAGTGTTTAAAAAAGGGCATATGTAAAGACTGCTGGATTCTGTTACAGGTTCATTTCGTTGCAGAGTAAGTGGTATCGGAAGGGACTTCCTGCTCAAAGCAGGCTCATCCATGAACTCAGACCAGGTTACTCAGGTCTTTATTTCAGCCTTGAAGACCTCCAAAGGATGGAAACTGGACAATCTCTCCAGGCAGCCTGGCCTAGAGCTTGACTGTCCTCACAGGGAGGAAGATCTTCCCTTCTAAACACTGAGCTGTTCTCATTTCCCTTTGTGCCTGCTGTCTTTTATCATCCCACCATACCCCACTACAAGAAGCCTGATCCTATTTCCTTTGTAAACTCTCTAGGTATCAGCAAGGTGAGGCCTCCTTTTAAGTCCCCGCCAAGCCTTATTTTCTCCTGGTTAGCAAGTTCAGTTTCCTCAGCCCCTCTTCATAGAGCAAGTGCTCCAGCCATCTGCTGGACTCTCCGGTTTATCCCTGATTTCCAGGTATTGGGGAGCCCAGAACTGGACTAGCATATAAATACAGTCTAGTTTGTGCAGAGTAGAAGGGGATAATCTCCATCTGCTGGCCATGCCCATGTTAATACAGCCCACGATGCTGCTGGCCCCGTGGTCAGATTGCTCTCTGCCAAGATCCCCATGTCCTCTCAGCACAGCTGCTCCCTGTGGTTGCAAGGAGCTATTCCTTCCTATATACAGTACCTCATGTTTGTCCTTGTTGAATTTCATAAAGTCCCTGTCACCCCATTCCTCCAGCCTCTCTGAATGGCAGGCATACCAGGTGGTCCTCCACAGTTTGTGGGAAATACTGGGAAATACTGGAACAGGCAGAGCCTGAATGTACTTTACCCCATGTGGATTAAGGGAAGTGAACACTGCTGAAGGTCACTGCATCCCAGCGATGTAATACTGCTAAGTAATACAGCCTTTGACTCCATTTTTCTCCTCATACCATCATCCTTACATCTTTATCTAACAAAGTAGCATTCTTTTATACCTAATCAGAACATGCAAGTAGTAGCAGTACTCATTACTGAATATAATACCTACATAGATGACATACATGGGAACGAAAAACAGTGCTACCCTAAGCTCTCACTGCCTACCAATAGGTTCCTAATAATATCCAGCACTGTCGCTGCCTGAGGTGTCCATGAGTTACACTTATTTTCTTACATGAGTATCATACTAAGTGCTGTATTTGTATATTAAGACCATACAGGAATTAGAACCACTCAAAAAGTAACACCAACACTCTACCTGTCATTAATACATGTGAAAAGTTAGTGCCAACAGCCCAAAATTCAAGGTAATTGAGGAAGAGATGCATTTGTTCTTCCTGAAGCAACAAGAAAAAAAGCTACTTGTGGCAGACTTGGCTTTCCTAGACGCATCCTGCATAGGTATAATTTATCTAGTGTGTCATACTGTTCAGAGCTGTGTAGGAAGAAAGAGGAGGCCACAGAGAAAAAGCAGATAATAGCTTGCTGGTTCGACAGTGAACATGTGCAAATAGATTCTGTTGTGACTTGCGTGCACGGCAGAAGTTGGAAGTACCAGCTGTGTTTCATTGATCCAACTGTTTATCCATGATGAGACACAACAGTGAAATTCATTCTTCAGGTTTGCGCTGGTCTCCCTGAAAATGGAGTAAGTAGCATAGAGCTGTGCAGAAGGCTTAAATGCTTTGATTTTAGTATGACTGGCTGATAATAATAAAGAGGTGAGAGCCTCAGGTTATTTCACACATGTTGATAGATAAACCACTAGGCACACACCTGAGAAAGCCATTGCTCTTTGGAAGATACAGACACTCCTTAGTTCCAGTTAACCTCCTGCAGAGACATCTGAGACAGTGACCACAAACACAAATCCAGGGATCTGCCTCATTTACATCAACAAGAAAATGAGTCTTGCCTATTATTTGGAAGCTAGCTCTACCACAACTATAATTTCTTCTACAAATGACCTCGTTTGACAGGTTTTGGAGCTGCACCATTTACAAAGTTCTTGTTTGTTAAAGAGGAGTCTTGAATAGTCCATGACTTTGCACACTGATTTTTACCTTGCTTGAAGGAACTGCAAAGGAGCTGCAAAGGACATCTGAGTCAAGAAATACTTTTGCCCAAGACATCTTAATTTAAATGTTTGCTGTTTGGGTGGGGGTTTTTTGCTTTTGTTTTTGGGGTTTTTTTTAAATTCTATGACATTTGTATTGGTTTCAGTATTAAAAGGTTTTTTGATATCAACACTGATTAGTATCGGAAGAGCAAAAACATAGCAGAAAAATATATGCATTTAACTTACTAGAAAAAACCTTTTAATTAGTGTTATATCAAGACATATACAATAAATATTTAAATTACATCAATACTATCCACTTAGATGAAGTGCTATAAATATCACAAAACCTCAGAGACTAGAAGTAGACTTGATATATATTATTAATAGACTAAAAGATAACTCAGCTGAATTGCATTATTAGGTATCTGCTCTAGATACTGTAGCTCTTTTTCCATGAGTAAGGCAGCTCTTCAAAATAATCCTAAAATTTTGAAAATCATCTACTGCATGAGCCAGAAATCATTTCTGGCTTAACTCCAAGGACTGCAGGGAAGTTGAGTAATTTTTAAATGATGAGATCAAATCCAGTTTTGCTACACATTTAAAATGGTCTGTTAAGTACATCCAGAAGTTTATGTCACCTGATGGAGCAGTCTTCAGGTCACACACAGGAGGATATAATTAAAGAACACAAAGGCAATAAATATTTAAGAGGCAACAGACAAAGTTCAGTGTTTTTAATTTACTTAAGGTAAAATGAATACTTGCTTCATTATATAGATGTAATTAGCTCAGTTTTAAACTAACATTATAAAATAATTCTTAAAAAAAACACATAACAGAATCTTACTTTCATATAATAAACTACAGCAAATTTAGATTATTTTATTATTTTCACATTTTTTCTTTACTGCTTCTTGTCTAGCACACAACATTGGACTGGTTTAGCGTGAAAAAAGTACAATGTCTTAGATAAGACAGACTGGTGCTGTAATTCAGGTAAATATCATTTACAAGCTAAGAAATCACAATTTAAAATCGTCAGTGGAGGTTCAGCTGGGTTCTGACTTTTCCTGGGACACATCCCCATTTTGGAGGGCACAGAACACCCCAGGACTGGGGCTGTTACCTGAGCTTTGTTTACAGCACAGCTTTAAAGAGCCAAGCCACATGAAAACAGGGATCCTTCAGAGGGTGATCCGAGGGACAGCTCTGGGGGTCTGTACTAGACAGGTACAAAAACATTTCAGGACTGAGACTTCAGCACATGTTTCTTAAAGCAGCATGAGAAATGTCATTATTGTGGAGTTCACGTACACACATTGCATTTAGCTCCCACCAACCTCACTTTTTAGTTTAATTTCATTTCAGGCATCCAAATGAATCTCTTCCACGACCAAGACAAAGTGCTTACAATGTACTGCTGCTGGAAGCACTGATCTGGGTACAGGTTGGAGCCCAGACCTTAGGTCAGAGCCAGAGCACTGACCCATCTAAAGCCAAACCTAGGAAGCATTTCAATGCTTTTCTGATGCTACTGTTCTCAGGAAAAAGAGCTACAGGTCAGAAATCAAGTGCCCAGCAGGAAAATGGTGCCACAGAAAACATACAGGCCAAGTGGATGAATACAGATCCCATTAGCACAACCTCTAACAATGATGATGCTCCGCAGGATTTAAAAATCCCAGAGAACTGGGCTTCAGCTGTCCACTGAATCACCTGTCCATAAAGGACACTGCCTATTAACTCCTGCAATTTTGTAACTGAAATCTCACATTCTTCAGGAGAACAAACAGCTCTTGAATTATTAGTTTTATTCTACTGTAACTGGGGCATTTTGTAAAACATGTTTTTCTTGAATACTTGAGGGTTTGTACCTGTAACATCCAACTTCTTTAAAGATTTAGGAATTTCTCCTAAAAAAAAACCTCCAGTGCTTTAATCTTACAGAAGTTTTTTATCAATGACAAGACAGGATTGCTACATTACCTACAGTGTTCATCTGTTTTTTAAAAACTCTTCTGCTATTATGAGAATCTTTTGATTAAAGATTCTAAATATAAAAAAAAATCTATACTTCTGACACTTCTGACTTTGACTCTTTCGATCAAGAAGGTTATACTGAATATAGAGAGTTTTTCTAGTCACCTGTTCAGAACATAAATATAGCCCCAGAATAGATTGGACTTTTTCAGATAAGGGTTGCCTTTGACTCAAACCACATAAAATCATTTGGCACCTCCCCTTGTCTTTTTTTCAGCAGCCAGCCCTGCAGGATGGCAGGGCACAGCAAGGGCCAGCTCTCTCCCCAGGAGCAGCAGGATGAGTGCAAGAGCCCAGAGAGCAGGGCAGGGCCCCCAGCCAGAGCCCACCTGGCAGGACCTGAGCAGGGAGAGGAGGGAGCACTGCAGAGAGGCAGCCCTGAGGCTGTGCTGGGAGCACACCTCAGGCTGCAGCACCAGCAACCACAGCCAGGCACACCTGCAACAGAAAGCCAGCTCTGAAATCAAGCTAAGAAATCAGCCTGCGGGTCAGGGCCCTCAACAAGGCACAGACAACACGATGAAGACACAACAGACAAAGAGAGCTAAAACAAGGTTCAAACAAGGACTGCTGGCTCATGGCTGAGCTTAAATAGGTCCCTGAGCAGGGGGTGGATGAGGGCCCAGGTGGGGCTGGTCAGGGCTGCTGTTGGTGCTCTCAGCATATCAACTCTTGCAGCTGCCTAAGCAGCTTGGGTATACGGGGAAACTGCTTCCATGGGATCATACTCAAAGTACATATAGGCTTTCATAATTTATGAGGGTTACTGATCTACTTCTTTGATTGAGTGAAGTAATCCAGCTTTTCTTTAAAATACTGATTAATAACTGGATTGATTCTATTTATTGAACTTTAACAGACAATTTATCTGGCCTGTAACCCTATTTTTCTTTCTACATGTTAATGCAATGGACCTTCCAGGTAAATCAGGTAATCTCTTTTATCAACCAGTTTTTAAAAAAAAAACTCTAGAGCTGGGTCTTTTACTTGAAAAGAAAGGAGGATCTTGGTATAACTTGATACCAGCTAAATACTAATTTAGTCCCTTTAGGTGCTGAAAGCTTTTCACCTTCCATTTCTTTGAACAGGGAGCTGATGAGTGCAGTACCCAGAGAACTGCCTTGTATGAGATGTTGTAGGCTCTTGTGGTCTGTTAAACAGAAAAGACTTTCAGGATTACTTTAGGGCATACCAAAGAAATATTCTCAAGGGGGAAGCCTTAGGTCAAGGCCAAATGCCTATATCTCCTCTCTAAGACATCTTTTTATTAATTTTACTCCAGTAAAAAGACTTCTTTCAGGGCCAGTTATTTCTTGACATTTAGGAGTTTTGTAGGGAATTCTTTGTTAGAATGCAAAATTGACAATGGAATCAGAACTACTCTTGCAGGTTTTTCTAACTAGAAAACTGTACATAAATTCTTTTTATGCATGTTGTACGACAGGAAAAAACTAAGAGCATTTCTTTCCCAGACACTCCATTTTTATGGTTTTTTGTGGTTTTTTTTAATTTATTCTTTACTACTACATTTTTTTTCCCCCCCAGGATTAGCTACAGGACAGTTGGGGACATTTTGATATACTTAGCTGTGTATTATTTGTGCTATCTGTATCATCAGGTATGTATTCTATGAAAAGTGTATTTCTATGTATTTATACTGAATGAGGGGCAGCACTACTTTCACAAGCTGCAAGAAGATTACAGGGGCTCAGCATCACACTGCATGCGTAATCTTACAAGTTCTTTTTCTTACCATGTGATTAAGCGGCTGGTTGTGGGAAGACATGCTGTGTGTTTCTTACGCAACGCTGTAAAGAGGAAACTGATCTGCTGATGGAGGCTGCTCGGAGCTTGCTTTATGTTTAAATCCCCTGGAATGGTTTTTTAAGACAAAACTGTTCCCTAGAAAGCACATGCTGGTGTTGAACTATACACTAAACAAGAGCGTCGCATGTGTGTTGCTGTAATCATCTATGCCACAGCACTGTTCTTAAATGTAAACACAGAGGTGTACACCCTCCTTCTCTACAAGACCGTGAGAATCTGTTGCTTGTAGCAGAAGCGGCGCTGGTTGTAAATTACAGGTTGAACGGCTGTACACAACCCCTATAAAGGTTTAAATTACAGTATAAGTAACCTAAATTCAGAGTGGAAATGTCGACGCTTAAACGACGCGTTGTGTTGTTAATGTTCCCTCAATGAAGAGCTGTGAGCAGCACAGTAGGTTTCCGCTCCTGGGACGCGCCCCCCGCCCCAGCGGGGTCCGTGGGAGGCGGGGGAGCTGCCGGGCCGGGCTGCACAAGCCCCGCTCGGCCGGGGCCGCGGCCACGTCACTGCTCCGGGCACCGTGCGGGGCGTGGGGAGCGGCACGCAGAGGTCCCGTTATTGAACAGCCTTGCCCCGGCCCGGGCCAACTTCTTCGGGAAACCGCACGCCGGCGTTCGAGCCTTTCGCGGCAGCGCTCGCCAATGGCTCCGGCCGCCGCTGCCGGCAGCGGGCGGAGCGGAGGCGGGCGGGTTTGAAAGGGAGGCGCCGGCTGCCATGTAAGCGCTGGCCGGGAGCGCCGCGGTCGGCAGGGGCTGAGCTGGGAGCGGCCGCCGCCGCTCCGGCCCGTCCCGCGGTGCCGCCCTCGCCCCGGGCATGGGAGCGGAGCGGAGCGGGGTGGCCGGAGCGGAGCGGAGCTGCCGTGGAGGCGGCCCCCGGGAAGCCCCTGGCCCATGGCCTTCATCATGATGAAGAAGAAGAAGTTCAAGTTCCGCGTGGAGCTGGAACTGGACGAGCTTTCCTCCGTGCCCTTCGTCAACGGCATCCTCTTCTGCAAGGTGCGGCTGCTGGACGGGGGCAGCTTCAGCGGGGAGTCCTCCCGGTAGGTGCCTCCGGGACTCGCGAGCCGGGGTCTGCCAGGCTGCCCGCCCCACGCAGGCAGCCCCGGGCGGGCCGCGGCCGCCCCCGTCCGACGGGCTCGCTCGAGTCCGCGTCCCCCCGAGAGCGGGGGCCTCCCGGCCGCCTCCGCAGCCCCTCCGGCCGCTCCTTGGCTCCCTCGGCGAGCCCGGGGGCTCAGCCGGTTCGCGCAGGCGGGCGGGGGCCCGGGGAAAGGAGGGGGTGGCTGCCCCGGGGCTCCTGGCGGCTGCGGCCGTGCTGCTCGATTTTCGCCTCATCGAAGGGGAAGCTCCTGTGGCACGGCGTGGCACCGGACAGGCTGGCCGTCTTCTCGTCCCGCCTGCTTTGCCAGCATCAACGGCGGGAGAACACATGTGGGAGCACTTGGAACTCCTCGTCTGCGTGGCTGCTCGCTGCCTGGAGTCGCAATGTTCTAAAGTAAATACTGAGGTTCCTAAACACGGAGTAACAGGGGAAATGAATCCCTGAGTGATGAGGGCTGTCCCAGAGAAACGGGTCGCTTGTACCATAATGCCTGGAGCTGCTGAGCGGATGGGTAACAGGAGGGGAAGAGAGTTTCTTGTCCCCAAGCCTGTAGTCTGAGCTGTCCCCTGTGCGTTGTGCGACCTTATTGTTTAATTACTGGACACTGGCTTGCTGTGTTTCGTTCTGCGGATATTCACATGGAGAGCTAAGTTCCATGGAAAAATCCTAAATTTTTCGTCTAAGTTTACAGGTCATGGGTTACAGACTTTGTTCATGCTCAGTTCTGCAGTGCAAGTGCAGCAAGGCAGATGTCTTTTTTCCCTCTTTCTTTTCCTTTACTTGTGCCCCAGCAATAGAGCAGTCATCTGTTGTGACAGTGGCTCCCCGATCCACAGGCAGCGATGGGTAAATAAAGTGCCAGTGTGTTAATTTTTGCCAAGTACCAGGCAGAGGCAGAACCTTGTCAATAGGATGGGTGTGCTGTGGCTTCAGGTCTGGGGAGGAGGAGACTCCCCTCCCATTACACTTGTTCTTGTTGTATGAGTTATTATTTTACTTTAATATTATTACAAAAACGATTTACTGGAAAATGTTTTGTAGAATTCTGGGAGAAGACAGTAACAAATCCATGAATACTCAGTTATTTTCTTATTAAAATACTGTTGTTAGAGCTTTCTAAATTATCTGCTTTTGATTCTGTAAATTAATCAAGGAGAAGGAAGAGAATAAAAATGGAACTTTGGCCTAGAACCTCGTTATTTAACCATTCCATTATACTAGCATGTATAGTTGAAGATAAATTTTTCTTCTGTGTGGCTGGAAGTTGTTCAACTTGTCAGTGTTCTGTTCTCATTTCATGTCTTTCTTCAACGTTTTTCTTGTGAGTGACTTCATAAGTAATAGATGATGATGATGACAATCATGATTCAGGCACTAATGTGCCATTACTGTCCTACTCCAGCCCTTATTGCCTTGAAGTCATTTTCCCAGGCTGACATACATCTTCTGGACAGGATTTCTATTTTCAAGGACTTGCTTTCAGCTGAGCAGATGGTTTTGACACATTATGGTGATCTTAGTCTTTTTTGCCTTGCCTATTTATGATGCTAAAATTAGACACTTGAAAGCCTACATTCATATCTTTAAATGGTCTATTAGAGTAAAATGTGTGCGGTAGGATGGAGTATGTGTAGGGACACTGATGTAAAAAATTGTGTTGAAGTTTAGAAATTCTTCCATTTTCTTTTTCTGGGGGTATGGCTTAAAAAATAACAACAATGGAACATATGCTGGTATATCAAGGTCCCTGTGAGTGAACTCATTCCTGCTGGACTGAGAGGTCTTTGGGTATGCTGGTAGGAAGGTAAAGAATTCTTCTGCAGTGATCCTTCAGTGCCAGTTTAAGGAGTGCCTTTGCTCTTGGCTTAAGAATTAACAGATGAATTTTCAGAGTGGTGATTCAGCAAAGGGCTGAATAAATAAGGAAGAAATTAAGTTTACATCAGAGTGGCAGTATTTCAAAACTTCTCAGTTGCAAACCTTCTGATGGCCATCATCTCCTAGTTGCATGCATTTGTTAGTTTTGCTGTGAGCTGGCAGTTCTATCCCTAACGTAGTGATCTTTTTAGCTTTTTAAAAGACATTCAAAGAATTTTATTGTTTCAGAAAGTAATAGAAAAACTTGTTCCAAAAATTTTATAATACAGGGGAAACTGACTCTGTTTTCTTAATAGCTTTATTTTTTTACTCACTGAGGTCTAGTAAACTCTAATTATTTTGGGAGAAATTATGAGGTTCTCAAGTTGGTACCCATACAGACCAATACCCTGCTGCCTCTTGCCTTAGAAAGTTAAAACAAAAAAAAAAAAAAAAAGGTCCAACCAATAGTCTGTAAAGCACCCTAGCATTATTAGCATTTTATTTCTAAAGCTTACTCGCAGAGAAAAATGTCATAAAAACCCAGGGCAGCAGTGGCCTTGGAATAGGGGCCCATACGTATGTAGCAAGTGTCATGAAAACAGTTTCAAGTGATTGTCTTGTCAGCCCTCTATGGATCATGCTGTATGAATGATTAAAGTCCTGATTCTGCGAGCAATGTGGTACCTTCATCATCCCTCTGATCATTGAAGTAAGATGAAAAGAAGACAGATAAAAGTTCAAGCTACTGAAAAATAGGTTTTTTCGCTTCCCAGATATTTGCTGAAAAAGAGCTACCTAGGAAATATGTTATGGAGACATAGGCCATGTATTGGAGATGTGTCACAGTCCAGTTACTTTTCTGGCTCCCACAGATGTGTGCCTGAAGTGTACAGAAATTCTGTGTACAGAAATTCTGTGACCAGGTGAAACCAGCTTGTGTAGTGCAGTATACAGTGATCTGGCTGGTGTGTAAATAGCAACCACATCACTTTGCATTTTTGTGTTTGCATATAGTTTTTGAGAACTCCAATCAGAAAATTTCTATTTGAAACATCCCTATGAACATCTGTGAATATTTACTGTAGGAAAAGAAAATTCTGTATTATAATACCAAATGTTTAATTACCTGACAAAATATTCAACTTTTAAAGTAATCTGGTAGTGCCAAATAAAATTTTGATCCAAGGAACATTGACGAGCCAAGTGGCAGCAAGTTTTTGCGAGAGCAGAACCCTGGAATTCTGGAGAGAAGGAATGTGTTGTAAGTTCCGACTCTAAAACAGGGAAAATCTTGAAGGGCATTAAGGAAGGGGGGAGGTTCAGTTTGGTTGTTTCAGCAAACTGGCAATCGGCCATCCAGTGTAATTCCTGCCCTTCCCTTTTTGAAATTGCTTTCTAGCATGAGTTCTGGATCTTTACCATTGTGGTTTTAGATGTTAGGATAAAGGGTGGCTTTTCAGCCAATTGCCTGTGATGTATGCAAAGTTATGCTAACAAACCTCATTTTCGTTTAGGAAACTTTCCTAGCTTCAGCCTGGTTTCCTGTGTGGCAAGGCATCTTTCTACCTTTCCCCAGGCCCATGACAATAGATCTCTCTCTTTGAAACTGGATACATTAATACACCACACTTGTGCAGATTCCAGGATACTGTGTGTCTATATACTGCCTGGTCATGAAACAGTGTGCACATAATATCTAATGCACCATGAAAGGACAGAAGATTACTCCAGGGCAGAAATTACACCTATGAATATTTTGAACAAAAAAAATATACTATTCCCTTCTAGTGTAGCTATAAATATATAGCAAATATAGGCTTTCTGCAAATGCCCTAATTTTAACAGGCTGAATCAAAAATTGATAGGTCCCTAGAGCAGATAACTGAGGCTCATAGGCTGAGCTGTTGCTCAGTCAGCAGTAAATGAACAGATGGAATATGAGGAAATCCAAGAAATTGTGGAAATAAGGATCTTATTTCTTGAGTGCTGTACTCCATCGACTGAGGCTACAGTAGCTGTAAGCCTGGTAGTTCCATTTTTAGCTTGATTTCCAGCTGCACCCCACTCAAGAAAAGGACTTGGTTGGTGTGTTCTTCTGACTGCAGCCTTCAGTTTGGTCATATTCCCCTTCCTTTCAGATCTGATTTCTGACAATTTAGACTGCTGATGTTTCTATCTTCGTTCTTTTACACAACATTCTAAACTAAAAAGCTGATTATGATTGCTATATGTGACAGACAGAGATTCAAGGTGGCCAAGAGCTATAAGCTTTTCATCAAATCCTTATATTTTCCAACGCATTCCAGAAATGTGGGAGTTTTTTATGTACACTCTTGAGTCCTGAGAGTCTTGGGAGATCATGCATGAATATATTCTTATTCCCAATAGGTACAGGCTAGAGCATGTAATTGTTTCCTGTAGAAATTGACTTCTTATCTGCCAGATAAGTACTTCTTACTTCTAGTGATGCACGGCCACCTCCTTCTCAGCTGTCACAAACTACGTATTTTTTGTGACATCAGCAAGTAGGTTTTCTGCCTCACTGGATTCTTCAAGTTGTCTTTTCACCCTTCTTTTCCTGATTGCTGCTATAGCATTTGAAAGGGAAAAACCCTCCTGATAGTAACACAGCTTAACCAGCTCTCTGTTTTTAAGCAACAGTACTTGTTAGAAAAACAAACTTATCACATGGAATCACTGTCCCTATCACTCTAAGCTTCCTGCATGATCTATGAATCCTGCTGACAGTCTTCAGAGCTGGATAATACTACTTCTAACAGCTTTTTCAGTTGTAACTGGATTTGCAGTTGGGGAACCTGAAACAAACTAAGTTTTCAAGTACTGTAAGGAATATTGTCGGTGGGATAAAAATCCTACCTTGCAATTTTGTAGCTGCTTTTTTCAGATTCTTGACTATCCACTTAATGTTTCCTCAGTTGTGAAGAGACACTTGGTTAAGCAGATTTCAGACCCTGTCCTCTGTAGGGAGGAATAGGTAAGAAGTTCTCTACACAAAGTATAACTTTTTTTTCAACATGTAGTTTCTTTGTACTTCTCCTTTCATTAATAGTCACAATAAAATGTGTTTAGTCAACTGATTTAAAGAATATGCATGAGAAAAACCAAAGAATCAGAGGAGTGAAGAATATAAAATTCGTTTTGAAGGGGTTCATCTTTGGGCTACAGTAGGGGAAAATAAAATGTTTGTACAGTTTGCTCTTTGCATGGGGTGTAACTGGTTATTGCAGATATGAAAAGGGCTCAATCTTGTGAGACTTCTGTTACTGTAATTGTAAGTACTGGTAAGAGATATATCAACAGCTAACTTGACACAAAGTTTCTGAGAAGAGATACATGACACACATCTGTAAAAGAGGAAGAGGTGGTGGGAAAAGCTTTCATGCTTAAGGTACCTGGCTTGTGCAGAAGAACTGGCACTTTGGTTTAGAAGAGCTGGTGATGGTTTGTTGGTTTGTTTTTTCCCCTGACCTCAGCACAGTACATGAAGTACAGTATTTTTCTGCCATAAACTTGCCATTTGCAGGTACCATAGCACCTTATTGCCTTCATATTTTAAGGACTATTTCTGTTCATGGAATAATTTAGGGTAAAGGGGAATGCTAGAGATCACATAGTCCAACTGCCTGCTGAAAGCAGGAATGCTAGAGATCACATAGTCCAACTGCCTGCTGAAAGCAATCAGGAAGCTCAGAGTTTTCTCCTGTCAGCTTTCAAAAACCTGTAATAATGGAGATGCCAGTTTTTGTAGACAACCTGCCCTGCTGCTTTGCCACTTTTACTGTGAACATGTTTTCCCTCATTTTACTGGAATGTACCTTGTTATTGCCTCTTTTCCTTTCTCTGTTCCCCACTAAGAAATGTCTGGCTCCATCTTCTAACTTAGTAGAGATGGCTGCAGATGGCAATTAGATCTTCCTTCACCTCATCATCACATTGTAAAAATCCCATGTTTCCAAATTCTCCTGCATCAGAGAAGAATTCATCCCTGACTCCAGACCCTCATCTCACACCCCCTGGACTTGCTTCAGTTCATCAGTCTTCTGCCAAGAAGGCCCCAAAACCAAGCTGCAACAATGCTGCAGATACAGTCTCAAATGTTCAATTTCCTCTGACTTGCTGACTACAGTCGTCTAATGCAGTTTGCCCTTCACAGTGCTAATTCCCTTCTAGGTCTCTGCATTTGCCTGTAACCAGCAGTTTCTCATCCACAATCAGTTTATACATATTTTATAAGAAATTGCTGACATGAAATGCTGCTAGTTAAAAATGTAACCTGTTTTATTATGAGTAAAAACATGTGGAATAGAAAATGATTACTCTGTTTGACTTTTGCATGTACGAACAGCAAATTAAGTGAGGAGCTGTGCACTGTAAAAAAGTGGAGCTCTTCCTGCAGAGCCAGCTGTTTGCTTAGTCCTGAAATTTGTGAACCGTTGAAGCTCTGTTTGTAAATGACTGGTTTTGTTCAGTTTTTTAGCAATGCTTAGGAAAAAATGTTTTTGTTGGAGAAAATGCATCATCTTATATGCCTCAGGCATGGGGGAAACAGAATATTAAAGGTAAAGTAAACCAAATTTGTTCCTGAATACAGAAATACATTAAAGCTTTGCATAAGCTTATTGCTACAGCATATATTTTGGAGCTCATGTTCTAAGCACTTACTTCAAGTGATGCACTTTTCTATATGAAGCCTAAATTTAGCATTTTGGTTATTGGATAATAATTTAAAGTGTAGCTTAGTACTGCTCCAGGGCCCTGTTGCACAGGTACCTGTATCTTTCCCTCAACTATGACACTGCGTGAATTTTACATGGAAGTAGATTTTGGGTAGGAAGAGTGCAAGAGGGTATTCTTCTCTTGCATGCCAAACCATTATGTGTTAATGTATAGTATAAATGAGAACTCTATATCCAACAATACTGTCCTAATACTAAAAATAGCCTAGGAAAGGTTGAATCTTACTGTAAAGTACCTGAACCTGAAGCCACTGAGAGTGTGGCTACACTGTTAGATTGTAGGTTAATGCCTTAATTCCTGTCTCTGTAAGGCATGATCATGACACTGGCTTTTGTTAAGTGTTCCGGCTTTCTGCAGAAGAAAGATGTTAGATACATAAAAAAGTATATATATAAAATACCTGTATGAATGGGATATTGCTCCCATCTTAAAATACTAGACTAAGAATAACTCTCTAACTCCAGCCTACTAAATACTGTATTTGTATCAGAAGGACAGAGCTACTTGTATTAAGTTTATTTAGAGAGGGGCCAATCCAAAAGGAAGCTATCTTTAGGTGATAGAAGTCCATTTGCACACCACAAATGAGTGCGGTAAGTAAAGGCAGGGTAGGGTGGATGGAGGGCCTAAAATAATATCCAGCTCCAGCTATTCCCAGTCCTGCCACAGGAACCATCAGCCCATCAAAGCCCATCTACACAAGCCCAGGGACACACAGGCAGGTGGGGAACTGAAATTATGGGCTTGGACAAGTGGACACTCTGGGCCCCTCCCAGGGCTGTCCCAGGAGAGCCTTAGCCCCATTGTCCAGGCAGGAAACCCATCATGTTGAACTAACACTACAGTGTTTTGGACTGAGGGGAGTTGCTGCTTATCAAACACATCATGGGATACAGGGGAAGAGGCTTATTATGGGACAATTTGGGGAGGAAATAAAGGTGGAGGAAGGGATGAGTTTGAGGAGGAACAAGTGTGGGGAAAAATAGGGAGTTAAGAGGATAGAGGGCCAGGTGGATGTAAATAGTTTGCTGGTTGGTATGTTTGTCTAATCTGTTTCTAATTAGTACTGTCTGTTGTATCTTCCTGTTGAACTACACTGTGACTCTTTCCCGGGGGAAGGGCTCTCTGTTCAGTGTGCATTGCGGGGCAGGGGATGTCTGAGTACCAGCAACTGGAGTCAAGAGCGTCACAGGGCCCAGGCTGCCAGCAACAGGGAAGGCCAGAGTGAGCACACAAGCCACGGAAGAGGGACTGTGGGTCACAGGGCCCTGGGTGCCCACTGTGCCAGCAGCTGGCCTGGCACTGTGGGCCAGAGTACTTGGGTGCCAGGAACTGGAGAGTCCAGATGGGCTAAAGCAAATGCCAGCCCCTGGGGTGTGACCAGGAGTCAGAGCCCGGTGTGCCTGCGGTGGCAGCACCCGGAGCAGGTGTGCTCAGGGATCAAGCTGGACTGTGGAGCAGGTGGGATATCCCGGGAGCCATACACGTCTGTCTGTATGGATGGATCTAGCAGACCGCTGTCGTGCTCAGCCCGAGGGGTGGGCTGAGGCTCTGGGTGCCCCGTGTGCCTGTGACTGGCGGGCCGCCTGTGTGTGCTGGGAGCGGGGGCTTCCCGGGAATGCCTCTTCAGCCTCGCTGCTGCTTGCATCTGAGGAGCAGAGCTGCAGCAGCCTCACTTCTCTCAGGCCATCTTATCAACATGACAGATCTTCTAAAATAAGCAAGCGAAACTTAGGTGACTCATCAAATTACCAGCTTTAAAAGATAATGGTAATATTCTCATTTACCTCATGTAGTGAAAAAGCTATTTTTTCAAGGTATGTACAGTGAGTAGATAACTCATGTTCTGTCCACAAGCTATAAGATGCATAAGCAAAGACCACTTTCTTTGACATAAAGAAGTGTACTGACCCAGATGAATCCAAAAGTAGTTCTGGGAGTATTTTCATGTGAACATAGTCTGATATAAAGACTCCATGGCATCTTAAAACAAATGATCCCAATCTATTGTTTCTTTGGTGACCAATAAATCTAAAATAATTGCACTACAAACACAAGCAGTTTAACATAATCATCCCCATATGGCTAAAGATTCTAGTTGGCTGTTTAGAATAATTCAGAGAAAAACTTCAGTAAATTTTCTGATTAATGGAACACAGTGTTTTGGTAAATGTCCACAAGTTTTGGCTTCTTTATTTCAGAGCCTCTCATGATAAAACTTTTCCATTTAGCAAGAAGGGATTTTTCCCTATGACACTTAAGGTCCTTAAAAGTTATTTATTTTTGCATTTGCAGCTATTTGCTGGAACAAGCCATTATTCATAGATTTTATCCATGAACAAACAATCTAATGAACATAAACACCTTAAAAAAAAAAAAGTCCATCACTTGTTAACAATTTAGGATGAGGAGGTGACTGGATTAGGATTTACTGTTTCTTTTATTTGAGTTTACTTTTTTTTCTGTGTTATGGGTCAGAAGAAAAATCCAATAATTTTATTCAACATTTTAAGTAGCAATTGTGTACAGTATACAAAACATATATAAATAAGGACTTGTTTACAGCTGAAATCTTGCATTTGGAGTTTAGTCAATGTGGAATTGTCCCTCTAAAGAAAGAACAGTGATGGTAACTTACACTGTACTTTGGAGTCACTTTTATCTTACAGTATCTGTTTATGAATTTATTCTTGGTTACACATTACTGACAGCATTTATTGAGTTACCCCAAAGCACTACAGCCTAGTATGTATTCCAGTGCATCTTGGTAACTAAGATACGTTTTGATTAAGAAAACAACTGGTTTTGCTTCACATGTGGTAAAGTGACCGGGAGGCTCATAGGAAACTGACTCAGAACGGAAAGCTCTCCCCAGCGTGCCTGCAGCGCCCAAACAGCTGCCAAAAGTTATCTGGGTTCATTTCCATAGTAGCCAATCAATACAGCTGTTTATTTTCTAAAGGCCTTGCACTTAACTAAGAATTTTATAAACTTAGATGTTACTGTTGAAGTTAAATGTTCTGATTATTTGACCTTTTTTTCCCCAGCATGATGGGAATAGCTAGATGGTACTCCTCTGTACTAAAAAATTACCTGAATTAAAATACATCCATTCTTTCTTTTATATAGTGGAATTAGAGGAACTGTTTAGTCAGAGTAGGGGCAGTTGGTTGGGTTTTTTTGAATTGTGTACAAATTTTTCAAATATCTTTTGATTTATGTGCCAGTGAAAGAAACTAATGATACTTTTTTTTCTGACATCCTTATGAGAAGAAAGCAGTATTCCTGGTTTTATTTGATTTTATTTTTAGATAAATTAGACCATCAGTATCCACAACTGAGGCCTTTTTACTGTCACTTCTACTTCTTGTTTGCAAATCCTGACCTGTGATATGTGTGGCTTGAGCCTGTCAAAAGCAGAGTGGTTTCATGCTATCTTCCTCACTTGAACCATGATATCCATATTGTAGTATTGGTACGTTGAAATAAATTCAAAATCCTGAAAGGTTTTAAGGATGCTTACATTTCTCAAGCAGGTGTTTCTTACATTTATCTTGCATTTACAAGCACGAGTATATTTAATGTTCACTGCATTATCTTTTTGCTACAATGTGAGTGATGTCTGGAACACTGTGTAACTGTAGAATGTGCAGCTGTTTTGACTTTGCCGTAGAGGCAGAAGGCTGTTCTGAAAAGCAGAAACAACTTGAACCATAGTACTGAGTTGTATGAAGCTTTTGGCACATCATTTTGACTTTATGAGTTTACAAAAGCACTTTTTCAATGGGAAAAAAGTACCATTACTTACTAACTGGAAATGTTACAGAAGTAAAAACAGCACAAGAACTTAGCGAAATGATGAATAGCAGCAGAAGTGATGCTGTTATCCATAGAGCCAGTGGTGTCCTGGGTGACAAGCAGAGGGTGGGAAGGGTGATGATGACTGCTCTCCTACTTGTATAACAAACAGATGTAAAGAGAAAGGATTTTGTGACCTTTATGGGTGACAAGTGAACACTTTCAGTTTAGTGGCACTGTTTTACATGTGTCACAAATGTTAGCAGTTACCAACTATCCCTTTTAAGGGTGTGTTTTACTTGATGCCTCTTGTCTAAGCCTGTTTCAATAGAGATGTAACTATTTGTAATTTGCCTTTTTTGAATTCTGGTTCTTTTTTGTATTTAAGTAAGTCACATGACAGCAGGATGTCTGTGTCTTTTTTTTCCCAAAGTACAGGAAAGTTTGCAATGTAAAACACACTAGGTAAAGAGTAGATCATGGTGTTTACAGAGCATGTTCCTTTCAGGTCACATGCTTGAACGTGACTCAGTGTTGTATCATCAGAATCTGTTAGTCTGTTGTGGTCATTAAACTGACTCATTTTAGGCAGTCTGGCTTATTCCCACCTTAGGAAGTCACAGTGCCAGGGAGCACTGGAGCTGGCAGTCTCACCAGCACAGCAAAGGGAGCTTTTGTGAGCACCCTGCAATTCTTCCTTTTTCTATACACGTGATGAACTCTGGCTCCAGCTTATGCACAACCACAGAATTCTATCTGTTAGATGTCAAACTGCTTCTTCAATAATAAGCTGCTGTCAGAAGTTAGTATAAAACATAGGAATGTATGTATTAGAAAAATGGAAGAGGAAAAAGGAGAAATATTTTTATATGTGAAGACTGTACTTCAGTGATTAGAGTGGTAGAAAAACAGTTCCAAGTTGTGCATTTAGAAACATGGGCCTAGAAAAGAACTTTTGATTACTGAGACAAGTCCTCAGAATCACAGTTCTTATGTCCCCTGTTAGTGACGAACTGCCCAACCTTGTTGTAAAATACAGTAACGACTTCCTATGCATCTACTTCTCTTATTTGAAAGCTGTTCTAGAAACTTGCTCTGTGGTTTCAGGCCTTCTAACTTTCAGTTTTAAATGGGTGTTTGATTATGCTTCATTTTGGTCTTAACCATTTCTCATTTGACTTAAAAGTTACTTGGCCTCTGAAGTATTTGAATCACCAGTGTATTTTTATTATATGTATTTTTTTCTTTTAAGATACAGGAGTTTTCTAGTTGTCCCCCCTGTACCTGTTCATTTTGGAGTCTGTTCTTGGTCAGAGTTACTCAAACAGAATGTGTTCTGTCTGAGTCTTATAAAATGACATTCATAACTGAAAGCATCCTACATCTTGCCTTTTTCTCAGCTGCCTCATACTCTCAGATTGTTATCCTCCTGTGAGAAACAGATCCCTTCAGAGATGCCAGCTTATTTTGCTCTCGAACGGCAAGCTCACAGTATGGAGCCGAAATTCTCATTTGCCCCAAGTGTATTACTTTGTGTCTGGTTATTGCACATCACCTCCCTTCTGCTTTTCCAGGCCTCAAATTTATGTAGTTTTGCTTGCATGATGCTCTTTTTCTCTGAACTGAAAAACTACTTGTCAAAATGCTATGTTGAGCACATTGCAAAGCTCAGCAGCTTGGGAGACAGTGCCTGGGAGCTAATGTTCTGGAAGACTTCACTCTGCTGAGGCAAACTGCAGAAATTACACTCTCATTCATTTGCAGAAACACACGGCTGTTGAATTCTTCTGGAGGTCTAATGCCGTAAGGTTTGAAAGAGTTATTAGTCAAGCTACACTGTTAAGAGCAGAATGGGGGATGATTATTATTATTATTATTACTATTATTATTATTCAGGCCTTGGAACAGAATTTGCATGAAGTGACCGCTCTACAAACACTTAACCAGTGTTCGTTCTCGAGCTGTATTACTGCAGTGTATGGTTCCGAATGTAGTGCAGCTAACACTGAGCATGTGCTTTCTACTTGCAGGGAGGTAGTGCAGGCAAATTGTGTCCGCTGGAAGAAAAAGTTCTTCTTTATGTGTAAAATCAGTGCCAGTGCCACAACAGGGATTCTGGATACTTGCACTTGCAGGGTGTCTGTACGGAAGGTAAGTAGGTTTTTCGCCCCCTCCCCTCTTTCCTCTTTCTTCCCTTGTTTTAATTTTGAATGTCTGATAAACTGCATAAAGCAAATTTTAGCTGCAATCACATCAGGTATTCATTTAGTCAAAATTCTGTCGTAATATTATTACTTACTTTACTTTGACTAATTCATGGGGGTTTTATGTTCTTATTGAAGAAAACCCTTTTTCCAGCAGGGCAGCAAAGGAATTACTCCCCAGTGTTTATAAAGTTAGCCCTTGATTGATACTTCCATTAAACAGCAGTAAGCTTAGAAGCCTTGAACTGTGCTAAGTACCAGAATTTTGCATGCAGCATGTCCTACCTTTGGGGCCAGACCTTTTAGGAGCCAAATGCCAGCTGGCATTGGGCACTTGCCCTTCCTCTCCCCAAGACAACAGTGTCTTGCTGGCCTGCTCCAAAGGCATTATGAATACTGAGGTCTAAATGACAACAGCATAGTCTAGCAGATGTGTCGTGAGATATTTTAAAATAAAGATTAATACTTGCTTTCCTAAACAAAAAAAAAAAAAAAAAACCAAAAAAAAAACAATCCCAAAGAAAAATCCTGAGTCAGTATATTTAATGACTTAATGGTGTGTCTTTTTTCCTTTTTTTTCTAGGAATTAAAAGGAGGAAAGGCATATGCAAAGGTAAATTGAGATGTAGCTAATTTTGCCTACAGATAAGCTTTTCTTTCTTGCCATTTTATGCCCTTTTAAAGTAATTCCAGAATAGTACTTAATACCCATGATTTCATTATGTGCATTATAGGGACACGGTGCTGTTGGAACTTTCTATCAGTGTGTTTAATAAGTATATAACAATGTTACACCACCAAAACTTTTTTTCTTTCGGGCTGGTATGCAGAAAGGGTTAGTAAAAGTAAACATTTACGTTTACATTAAAAAATAAAGAAAACTCTCCTCATTATTTTTCTCTTGGGACTTTAAATTTTTAATTGAAAATAGAACTATGCTGAATTTTACACTTGGGGGTTTTTTCTGCTTTTTGCCTTGGTCCGTTCCCTTTAATGGGCATCTTCTTACACATATTTGAAAGAAACTGCTATTGAGTAGTATTCAGTGTGTAATTAGCAAGTACCTTCATTTAGCCAAATGCTTACTGCTAACTTTGTCATTTTCTCTTAACAGCTGGGATTTGCAGATCTAAATCTAGCAGAGTTTGCTGGATCGGGAAATACCACTCGTCGCTGTTTACTGGAAGGTTATGATACCAAAAATACAAGACAAGACAACTCTATTCTCAAAGTAATTTCTTTCCTTTATCATACTTAGAGAAATAAAGCAGAGAACAAGTGGTATTATTAAGCACTTAATGGATTTAAAACTTATTAGCTGAACCTCTTTCTGGGAAGAAAGCTATTTAAAGTAAAACCGAAAGCGTTGTTTGGAGACAATCACTAAAATCCACACAGTCAAAAATAGAATTTGTCCTACTCTTTGAAATGGAGCTGGATAGCTCTACAAGAAAAGCTTTCAAAAGGTGTTCCTAGTCTAAGGGGAGATGAAAAATGAACAAATTAATATATGGTATCTTCAAGACTGGGCAACTTTCTGTGCATCTTTCTGAGAGTGAATCTATTAATTGGCTTATTTAGGTACAAACCACCTTCAGTACCTCCATGACTCCTGGGTTTCCTGGTTTCTATTTAATAGTAATCGCTGTAACTGCTGGGGAGAATTCTTGCAAGAAACCCACTCTGACATTCTCTTCCATTAGTCCAAGGAGTTAAAAAAATGGAATAAGCTCCATAAACCTGAACATAATTCCATTGAGAATGTTTCAGGTAATTTCAAAAAAAATTCTTTTCCTACTGAGACACTGGGATTAATTTCCCACATTATTCAGTATACAGTCTATGCATGGACTTTCTGATCTCTCTGACAGTCACAGACTGTCCAGAACACTTGTAATTGATGGCTTTGACCTGCCTAAGAGGCCTTCAATGCACTGTGTCCTATGGCTTATTTACCCTGTGTGGTTTTGCTGTGTCTCTGACGTTAGCACAACCCGTCCTGAGAGCCAGCAGTTTGCTGAACACCCTCAGCAAAGAACATACTTCAGCACCCACTGGTCTAAACAATGTTCTGTTTGCTCATTCAGGTTTTAGGTTTCTTGGCTTGGTTTTTCCCTTGAAGCCATCTTAATTATTAATAATTCTAAGCTTCTCCTTGATATATTTGTCTTTTTCAGAATCTCGTATGTGTAACTATCTTACTTTAAATGGTATTTTGTGCTGTGTGTATGCCTACTAAGAAAAAAGATGTAGTTGTTTGCCTTAGTGTGTTTATTTGCATGTGTGATGATGGCATTTTATTTTCCTTAAATTTAACATTTGTGGCAAATATAACTTACTTAGATGATCATGTATGTGTCACAGACCAATTTTTTTTTTCTTACAGTGGATTTTGTTTTCTTTATGTGTAGGTTTTGATCAACATGCAGCTGATGTCTGGAGACCCGTGCTTTAAAACGTAAGTTTGTAAAAAATCTTGTGGGGTGGTATTTTGATTGTACATTCCATGTTGAGAATTACACTTCTAATTTGTTTTTAGATCTCTTCAGTCTGGAAACAGTATTAAAAAAAAAAAGGCACAATTAAATGGAATGGTAGCTGAATAATGACTAAAATGGTAAAACTGCCAGTAGAAATGTCACAGCTCTTCTTGCTGTTAGGTACTTAGTATCAAGCGCAGAATACTCGCCTGTACGTCTGTAATGGAAAAAAAAAAAACACTTCAGGGAAACTGTTCCTGCAGCAACCTTATATAAATATACCTGGTACAGGGTGATCTGACTAATACTTGTGTCTGGAAAAGGTGCTGCTATACCTTTTATTCTCAAGTCTCAGGTGATTTTTGAAATACTCATTTGCAAACACAACAGAAGTGTGATACAACTTAGTACAAGAGAAAGCACTTACAGATATTTAGTTAGCAGAGACATTCTGCAACTTAGTAAAAGATGCAAGAGGTAACCTCCGAGGGGGCAGGTAGCTAGGAAAATTCACTGCTATACATTGAGGATCCTTTGGCCTTGTTGTCCTTAATCTGTGTTTGAGGAAGTGTAATAGTTGTGCTGTGGATTTGTAGCTTAGGTGATTCACCACAGAACTCTTCACTGTCCCCTTGCACCACTACATGTCCTTTCTCTTCTCTTCTCTTCTACTAACCTTTAATGAGAAGAATAGAACACTGAACACTGTAGAATCTCATCTTGTGCTTACTGAATAAATAGCAAGATGGTATTATCTGAATTTGTCTGATTGGGCAAAACTTTTCTGTATCCCTAGTTACTTAGCACCTCTTTTACTTCAGAACAACTTCGGTAGATTTACTTTAGAGTCAGACCTACGAACAAATACATCACTGGAACTGATAAACAATTCCTCAAAGGCTAAAATCATTAGTCTTGGATACTAGCAAACCAGTGTATTTCTGTTTTTTACTGCCTAGTACTGAAGGAGTTGACATTAGTACCTAAATAGCCTTCTGAATCCCTAGGAAAAAATCTCTAACTCAAATTATTCAGACTTGGCATTTTCTTCCAAACTGGTGATATAACCATTTCCTGGAACATAAACTTTCAACACAAACAGAACAAAAAATTTATCTAATCCAGATGTCCTTTGTAGAAGGAAAAATAAACCTCAAAACAGTTTCACAATCTGGAATCAACTACGTATTTTATGAAGAAGCCTAGAAGCCTTGGTGTTTGATCTGGGATGACATCCCTGAAACCATTCAGTTCTTGCTTTCAAAAGTATGTTACGCAGTTAAGTCACACAGGCCCTGTATTTCTAGAAGTGCTTTTTTCTTTCTCTCTTTACTTTCAAACATAACCTAAGAGCAGCTATGTTACTCTACATGAAGACAGTGACTAATTTATTGAATATGTCAAATCTAAAAATGTCAACAAGTACCCATTTGTATGCAGACCAACAGTTTTGTTCCCAAAGTAGAAAATAACAAAGCATAAAAAAACCTGTAGGTAACATCTTGAAATGTATTTTGGTTGTATTTGCTCACAAGAGATTGCTTGCGCTTTGTCATTTTCTAATTAGTTTCTTTTGCACTAGCAAAACACAAACTAAGAGGTTTAGTAATTTAATAAAATCTCCCTTTGGATCTTGGTATTAACTCAAACAAGCATTTAAGCTTTACTGAAAGCCTTTTAATATTTAACTAAAATATAAATAATGTAATACATGATGCTTTTTTATTTTGTAGGAGGTAAAATTTAGAGGGCAATACATGGAGATAGTTCATAGACGCCTTTATTAGGAGCTGGGAGGGTTATCAGCCCAGAATCATTTCCTGTCCTATGACAGGGATGAAACAAAGCCAGGAGTATGTTACAGCACACAAGCCAACTTGGCCAACTGTTGTGCATGCTGGGGTTTTTTTAACTTACCACCTTTACATGTATTCCATCAAGTACTGAATTACATATATTCTTAGCATGTAAACTGTGCTGTGATTCATACACTTAAGAAAAATAAGAAAGAACTTCAGATTAAAGACGTATCACATCACCAGTCTTCAGAAAAGGAAAAGCCTTTTCCAGGATCTCCAGAAGCCTGAGGACTGAGCAGATTGATTCTGTAAAATGTCCTTAAGCTCAACAGCAAAAGCTTCTTTTTTTCTTTCATTTCCTTCAACAAGGGACTAGGCAGCATGTTTTCAGAAAAGAGCTGTAGGTCTGTTAACTTGATGCACAGTATGAATTATGCCAACATATTTGGAAGGAAAACTATGTGCTGATCAACGGGAGGGATTACAACAGAAGTACAGTAAATCTTAACCACCTTTTTCTTACAGGCCTCCTTCCACAGCAACATCTATAGCAATTGCTGGAGAATCAGAGTCTTTGCATGAAGACAGGAAAGGTGGAGAAAACTTAAAAGCAGCACATCTGGGTGTAGCAGGTATAAAATAATGCTCTTAATTTTTCAATGCTTTTATCACTGGCCTCATAGTTTCAAGGAGATGTACAAAATACTTCAAATCTGAAAGGGATGCTCACAGTTGGCCCGCAGAGGAACCTTCTTACATGGCTTGTGAGTTTCTACTTCAAACACAGCTGAAGTTTTTAAGCAGGTTAGCTTTTCAGACAGAAAACATCTGGCACAACATTCTACTATGATACTGGAGAAAGCATGGTCATCTCTTTAATATTGACACTAGACAAATCTACAACTACATTTCATACAAATCTTTCTAACCCAGTGGTACTCTCTGTTTTGCTCAGATACATATTATAATTTATTTTTTTTTAAAGAATGTATATTCATTAACATGCATGGTATTTTTGCAGCACTTCAATCTCCAAAAGGTTTGTAGAAAATCAGTGTCAAGTCTCTAATTCCTCTGGGAAATATGACTTTTGAATCTAATCAAGATTACAGGCAAAATAGCAATAAAGCTGGCTTTAGGAACACTGTCTGACTTGCACATGTTGCAGATGTCTCATCAAAGAGTGCCTCAGTCCCAGATGAACTTGGTGCATGTGGACATTCCAGAACATCAAGCTATGCAAGTCAGCAATCAAAACTGTCAGGTAGCTGTTCACAATTTTGTTTTGAGTTGTTGGGGATTATTTTTCTTTCACAGGCTTAGACAGGAGAAAATAAGTTGACTTTATGTTTTAAAACGGGTTTGGGTTGGAAGCTTTTTCCTAGGAGTTTCAGGTGTGGTGAGGGTAACATTTTTTCCCTCTTAAAATTACTCTGGATTGTCTCTTCAGATGCAAGACAGCTTTTTGCCTTCACTCTCTCCACTTAACATATCTGAATGAGATTTTTACCTCTTCTGTGAGTTAAAAAATGGAGACTTAGCTCTAAAAGCTGAAGGGGATATTTGTCATTCTATTTGTTACTATATAAACAGGAATTACTTAGAACAAAAAGAAAATGGCATGTGCTAGAATACACAACCTGAAGTCAGTTGTCTAGTTGATGTATGCACATACATTCATAGGGCTTTCTGAAGTCCCTTCATAAGACAAAACACAAATTCTGCTTTCAGAATGGACCTGGCCTGTCAAGAACCAACCTAATCCCTCTCTCCTGCATTTTCCCAACAGGATATAGCACATGTCACTCTAGATCATCCAGTCTGTCTGAACTCTGCCACAGGAGAAACACCTCAGTGGGGAGTACCTCAGTGGGGAGTACCTCAGTGGGAAGTACCTCAACAGGAACTGGAAGTATTCTAGAGCCATGTGAAGAGACTGAGCCAAAAGTAACTGAAGCTGATATTGACACATCTACTGAAGATGCACCATCTTCAAAGCAATGCAGGTACATTTAATCTGAAAGCCTTATCTAGCACAGGTAAATTACTTTATCGTGTCTAAGAGCCTCTACATATATTTATTTTTGCAGACATCCTGTAAAGCAAGACTCTGTGGAGTCACAGCTGAAGAGGGTTGATGCTACCAGAGTTGATGCTGATGATATAGTTGAAAAAATACTCCAGAGTCAAGACTTCAGTTTAGACTCAAGTGCAGAAGGTATGGAGATCAATAAGGAAGCTTAGGGAAAATTGATGTACATTACAGGCCTTAGGAAAACCCACTCTCTTCACAGTCCCTGTTGTTTGTATTCATAAGGACTGTGCATGTGGATTGCTACATTTTCTGCTTCATCTTGTCTGCCAGAAATTGAAAATACCCTCACATGACTTAGGGAGCTTTCCCAGATCATTACCTTAAGCCTAAAAGAGCAGGTGCAAATCTATGACAAAGGTAGTTCCTCCAACCTACACCACGTAGGAGTTGGTTCTTCATTACTTGAAGTATTTGCATCTGAAAGTATCAGCTATGGGACTGGTAGATTTAAAATTACTTAGATTTAGCTAGGGCAACGTTAAAGAAAGCTAACATATTTTAATTCATTTGCGTTTTTAGAAGAAGGTTTAAGATTATTTGTGGGCCCTGGTGGAAGCACTTCTTTTGGAAGCCACCATCTACCTAACAGGTATGTAGCCTGAACAACTAATCCACAGGCAATACTAAATAGAAATGCATCTTATACAGCAATTATTCTGTATGTACATTCTTCATCTTTGTATCTTTCTATTCTGTATCATTTAAGAGCACCAAAAGATCTAGACTGTCAGTTTTTAAAACAGGACACATAGATTCGTTCCAAAACAGAGCTGATGTCAGCCATAAGAACTGTAACTTCAGACTCTGAAGAGTCTCAGTTCTAAGGTTTTCAGAAGCAATGTTTCAGTATGGACACAGGAAACAGACACCAGTTTCAAATGTGAGCTGTACAGCCTTACTATGTTACCCTGGAGTTGGAAGAAAATTTAAAGTGTTTTATACATCTACCTTTACAGTATCAAACTGTTACATCTTCCTGATAACAAGCCTAATTTTCTTCAGTTTAGTTTTTCCTCACAAATCCTGTTTCCATTTGTTACATTTGTTTCAATGGTTTGTTCATCTTTCAACTATTTGCAGCCCTAAAATCTTTTTTTTGATAATCTGCTTCAAATTATCTTGTAGTTTAGAACCAGAGACATTTTTTTCTTCTCTAAACCCTCTTCAAATACCCTGATATATGACTTGACCTGAATGTGTTCATCTTCAGATGAGAAAGCACAAAAACCAGGCAAGAATATGCTCTTATACTGTGTTTCTGCAGTCCAATGTAACTCAACATTTTTAGCTCAAGAAATCAGAATATCCTCAGTATTTCAGTAATTACTATGAACTTCGGTATAAAGGCAGCTGATAATATATTGAAAGTCATAAAATAATTGCATTTTATACGTGCAGCAATACTGATGGTTAAAAGATGATTCATTGATTTACCTGCAAACTGGGCACACCACTGTCTGTCTAGGATCACACGAATGGGTACAGAACACACTCCTGTAGCATACAGAGATCTGTCCTAATGCAGCTGCCAGAACAGTCCAGGCACAATACTATACTAAGGCACAGCTTGCCCTATTAATTTTTTACGTAGTACTGCAATTTGTTGTGGAAAACCACCCAGTATGGGCTGTCACGTGGGAGGTGAGAGAGTTTAGTTTACAATTCAGAGTGAACAAAAGACTGAAGATGTTTTTCTTGTATTTTAATGTAAGATGACGATCACTTTCTGGTTTTGTTAGACACGTTGATCTGTTTATGGATAAATGTATATAAAGAGTATTAGCTGTGTATGATATAGCTGTGGGGAGGGGTACCCTAAAGGTGATGTTTAAGAATTCTAGTGAAGTCCAACAGTAACTTGTTCGGTAGCATTAGTTTTCGTTCATTTTTACTGTAGTACAACAAAATCTCTTAATTGCACTAAAGTGTAGGTGACTCCATGGCAAGGTAATAATGACGAATGTTTTCTACCCTTCACTTTTGGCTGGTTTGGTATTTGCTGTTTGGGTGGAGAGGTTTTGTTGGGGTTTATTTTGGGAGAGCTGTTGGTTGGTTGGGTTGTTTAAACAATACACTTGCTGATATGTGATACTTGCTATTTAGCTTCCATTTAAATTGACATTGAAATAACTTCTTTCAAACTTTCAGAGTAGGATCTGGAGCATATGAGCAGGTGGTGATAAAACGCTAAACTGGAACGTCAAACAAAGAAAACTTGGAGCTCTGGTGTTGATACTTCAGGTATTGTTTGCTCTGTTGCAAGAGCTGAGAAAGACAAAATGAACTCAATGGGATCGTTTTCGGAAAAGCAATGGAACGCCTCTTGCTCATAGAGCATCATATTCTGTGGTATGAAGGCAATGTTTAGCTATGTGTACCTGGTGAGAGCACTCGGAAGTTTTTGTAAGCTCTGTCTGATGTTAGTGGAATTACTTAATTTCTGTGAAACATCTGTGGAAGCATGATGAAACAAGTCCCATTTCAATATTTTATTAAGAGATCACTTGTGGTGATGGACTTTGTTCATAATGTCTTTTCTAAAGAACCTTCAAAGTTGGTCATAAAAGAACCTGAAAAAAGTAATTACTCAGTTTGATCCTACATGCCCTTTTAGTTTTACAGAAGCTAATTCCTCATATCAAGTCAGTTTTTATCAGGTCAAAGTTACGGCCTCCAAAAAACAGGCCAGCTATGTTTTAACATAACCAAAACCTTCTCTTAAGAGTACTGAGCACAACTTCATTGTAAGGTTCAACAGAAGAGGCGAATGTCACATATATTTAAAACAAACCCCCAAAACTAAATAGATCTAAACCAGCCACTAATCAGTTGTGTTAACGGTAAATTAAGTCTACAGGTTTAAATGTGACATTTAAATAAAATGTGACATTTTTTTTCGTTCAAGTGGTGAAAAAAGTGGTATTCCACACCAAAACACTAAGGCACAATAGTGTATTATCAAGAAAGCTGCCTTGATCATTAAATCTGGAATTCAGCAGCTGCTCCCACAGGAACTCACTTCGATAATGCATGAACATTGAGATTCAATGGGATGGTACTGTTTACAAACCTAGTCAGTAGTTTACTACCACTTAATGTTTCCTGTTGTAGTTCAATCCTTCACAGTCAGTGCTTTGCTTGTGTTTTGAATGTGCCTTGCGGGATTGGGGGTGTACAGGGAGATTAAACAATTTACTAAGGAATTTAAGCTTTAAAACTAGGTAAGCATCTATACTATTATTAATGTAACTTGTTAAGAGAAGCACTTTATTGTAGACTTATCTGCACACTGAAAAAGTCTTGGTGTGTAACAGCTTTGTTGAACACTTCTTCTTTTGCTATCTGTCCACTGTTACATTAGGTCAATGTACTGTATTTAAATTTGCACAAGTAGCGAGTTGCCTGACAGGCAAGAAAGCGCTCTTTAAATTTTCATTAAGAATATGAAAGAATCCATTTTTAAAGGGATGTGTTAGGTAACAAATAGGTGTAACTAACTGTAAACTGCAAATGACTTAATTTTTTTTTACATTTAGTGGTACTGTTTATCAGTTAAGGCCTGGAAGAAGTAAAAAGAGTGTGGCCGCTTCTGAAAGCTCAGAATGCTTCAAATTTTTGTCAGAGTGATGTTTGACACCTTTTTATTGATGTAAAAGTAGGCCATATTTAATAGGTTAAATTAGGAAAAGCAGACTTGGTTTTCCAGAAATCCATAGCAGAATTATTAAATTTGTATTTGTATTTTTAGGGAAATTTCAGATTTTAAAGCTAGAATACTGTTATTGAATATGAATATGAGCTATTTCTCAGTTTTGGTACTTGCATATTTTATTTCTACTGTTAATTATAATCTCTTTGAAGTGTCTAATTAGGTAAAAGAATTAATACAAAGATTCTATTTTAGCTGCTCTTAATAGAAGTGTGTGGTATTATCAGTTTCTGTTCTCCACAGGAATTTTAAACAGAAACTACTCAACTGCTGGCATACAACTCTCTCTCAGAACATTGTAGTCTCCTTTCCTGTTAAATAACTAATTCATACCAAAAGAATCCCATTGCAAGCAGAAGATGCCAGAAATTTTAATATTTGCTTTCAGTACTCTTTAACACTGCTATACTTGTTGACAAATCTGTTAAAACCAGTAGTAGTTCAATGGTAGTTTACTTACATTTACTAGGAAAAGTACATGTAGTTTGAGGAAGACTTTTAAAAAACACTGTACAGCTACTTATGTAATTCTCAAGGGACATTCCATAGCCCATTGCATTTTATGTTAAACAACACAGCTAATTATCATAGATTAGATAATTTGTTTACTAGAAACAGTATTTTCTTGCCTGAGCAGATCTTTTCAATAGTAGGGAAGCTGACATAGAAATCCAGCTTTTCATAAAACTGTATCCTAGTAATTTATTCTTCTGACTTGACTTACAACTCTTCATGAAGTGATTATCTAATTGTGCATCATTTAAGTGGAACATAACCTTCACATTTAGGTGTTGTGTTTTCCTTTTTGTAAACTGTGTTATATGAATATTGGAGACTTCCATGTTGTAAACTGTTTGGGATGTGCTGGTGGATTATGGAATTTTTTAACTGTATTTAAATACAAATCTCTCAGACATTCAATAAACTTATGTCTTCAGCTTGGAATAAGTATCTAAACAATTGTCTCTTTTTTAATGCAAAAAAATGACAAACTTAACTGGCAGTTTGAATCCATTTCAGTTTCTCTTTCAGTTAAGGACTTCTTTTTTAAATGCTTTGCTTTTTTCTGCTTCTGTGTTTTCACACAGTTTCAGTGACATCTCTATTATCAGGAAAATGTGTCATTTAGATCCCATTCTTTTTCTAATGTAGAAGGAAAATTTTTAATTTATAGCACTGGTCAGAACTATTGTGTTCAACTATTCTGACCAAAACCAAACAAGAGCTATCCACCTTATTTCCCTTACATTCAGGATACTGCTCTGTTTTCTTGGTGGTGGTGTTGGAGGGTTTTTTTGGTTGTGTTGTGGGGTTTTGTTCTTGTTCTTTACGTCTACTCTGTTTGAATTTTACAGTTTTGAACAACAGCTGCACATGAAAACACAAAAAATTTTTCAGCTACACCAGAGCCAGGTTAGCATTCACAATTACAGCAGTTCTTTAAATTTTTAAATTTTTTTTTCAAAAACAGAACAAATGTACCAGTTTCTTATTTCAATTCAGCTGGAACAACATTTGGTTTTCATCAAGACTATATACTTGTCTTGAAAAAGGCATCTATAAAGTTTATAGAAATTAGGAAAAAACTTGACCTAAACCTATGTCTGACTCACATTATTCAGCACAACAAAGTAGATGATAAAACAAACTATCCTTGAAGCTAACAAGAGACTACCAAAAACGATCTAGTAATGATAGCTACAATAAGGCAATAGAAAGCAAACAGAAATACATCATTTTCTTCATGAGAACTAATTATTTCCTTTTAGCCCCTGATACTCTACTTGAAACCCTTATGAGTGACTGTTACCTTTGTTAGAAGCACTCACCTGCACTCAATGAGAGGTGCTGACACATAAATACTACTGATGGAAGGTTAGAAAAGATCGTGTGGTCTAGTTAGCATACAGAACATACCATTTGACAGCTTCTAAAAGAACTTTCATTACTTTAACTGAACTTCGTATGACAAATCTGTGATCTAATTCTCTTCATTTTCATGTTCAATACTGAACATCACAGCAGAACCATCACTGCTCAGTGTGACCTTGCCAGCAATAAGCTTGCATAACTTCTCAAAGGTACCACAAAGTCGATTCACTTTGGGAAAAGAAAAGATTGTTGCAAGGGGTATGTAAACCTCATTTCCACTGACAAATGGTTCCATGTTTTTTTCAACAACCAGTTTTCCAAGACAGTCTGAAAAACAGTCCATTGAAGGCTGGAATTTGGATTTTCTCTCAGGATCATCACCATACTCCTGATGTTTTGACATGAAATGGTGCTTAATGATTTGGGCTGTGAAAATAACTTCACTGATCACTGCATTCTGCAAGTACTTCTCATCTTTAAGACTTGGGTACACTGCTTTGAAGACCTTTACAATATACAAGAATATATAAAATATTTATCACTATCACAAGCTCAGATTTTAACATTTGCTGTCCAAAAAAGCTTCTAAAATATGAATATAGTTTCTTATCCAATCTTTTTTTGCTTATTAAACATTTTCACTTAACAGAAAGCTAGGTAACAGGAGCTGGTTTTCTGTACTACAACTACACTGGCAGTTAACGGAACTTAAAAAGACACCCCAAAACCCAACAGGCTATACCTGCAAGCTACACTTGTAGATCAGGCAAGGTAAAGCCCTGCAATTCTTTACTTCTTTTTAATAATTCTCTTACTTCTCACATTACTCATTATGAGGTTCTGGGGACAGTTCCATAGTGATGGAGATTCTAAACTACTGAACTGTCACGTGGAAACCAAAACTATAGCATGTCACTTACTGTTTTCAGAGTAAAACATTAAATGTGCTCTCAGAGCTGTAGGGAATGCTAAAAATAAATTGTGACATCAAAATCTGTGAACCTGTAGTGTGTTCTACACTGAGCTATACTCCAAAGCAATTAAGGAAACTAAGCAGGCAATCTCATTCCCACCAGTTTACCAGTTTAGAAGTGCTTTATACCAACACGCTACCAATGAAGTTCCACTGTCTATAATTATTTCTTACTTTCTAGTTACATCTTGAAATGTTGATTTATTTCTACAAATTAGTTACCTAATAAAAATTTGATAAGAAACACACAACATTAACACTCTTGTTTAAACTCAAAGGATACCCATGTTAAAACTATCTCCAAAATGACCCTGTAACAGGAGATAATGAAAGCAATTTCTAGTACGTCCTAGATGTATTTCCAAGTTTGTTGAGCATTAAGAGCACTTCATGATTCTATTAACGGCAGTAGATGACAGGTGACATTTCACATGCATAGAAATTTCAAATACAGAAATTACAGATGTTTCTATAGCTTGGAAACCATAAAAGATAATGCCATAACACCACTTTATGTTTTAGTTCAGGTCACAAGTCATTTGAAGATACTTATATATTTTTACACAAAGAACGGAAATATTAGAGTATGTTCACTGAAACAAATAATTTAAGATCTCATAAAATTGAAAAAAACCCCAACAGTATATTTATTTTTGCATTATTACTTCATGTCAACTCTGAAAAAAGTTTGATTTATACCACATGGTATTTAGTTAGAAATGCTTATTTTTTATGTAGCTGAAAAATCTGTATCATTGCCAACAGCCACATAATAAATAAAATTAATGACTAGAGGAAAAATAGCTGGCAGAAAGGAGAAATTTCATTCTAAGGATAGGAGTATCTTGAGATAAGAATGGTTATCCATATTGTTATTTGGCAAATACCCTGAAAGCTGGAAACACAAAGAATGAGACTCTCTTGTTCTGGTGACAATTGGAGCTAGGACTGGATAGTAGCAGTACTCCATGGTAACAACACCTCACAGGCAGTCATAGACAACTTTACTCTTTATTCATACCTCTAAAGGAAGAAAATCATACTTACTGTTTTGTAAACTGCTTCAGTGGGTTTCTCAGACTGAACAGATTCACCAGTTCGAGGATATTTTCTAATAAACACGCCTATTTGGGTACAAAACCCAGCCTTCTCCATTCCTGTTGGTGGGTGCCCTACACCAGTAAACTCCACTGAGTAATCATAGCATCTAGCAGTCTCTAGAGCCCTAAGAAAGACAAATTATTCCAGTTATCTGAAGTATTCATCTTTCCATGTGATAAAGATGCATTCTTAAGGAGAAGCAAGACTCTAAGGCTGCGAAGGCTTGAACATAATTTCTCTAACAATACTCCCATGCCTGAAGATAAGCACTGTCAAAGCTTGTTGTATCAAAGCAGTAAGATGCCTACCATAGTCTGAATCATTTAGTATCAGTAATTTAGCCATCCAAACATTACTGTTTCTTCTAACATATGTGCACAGAATGTTAATGCTCACAGTTGCTTAGTCACGAACTTGGAAGTCAGCTAAAAACTACTGATTTTCAAGAACAAAATTATTTAAGAAGAACCCATAAAAAATACACACACCCCTAAACCACAAGAGACCAGTTAATAGCGAGAGTGTGGTTTGTTGTAATATAACGACTAAAATCTACCTAATCACAGTTACAACAGTGTACATAACATCTAAATGAAAACTATCATGTAGTACATCAGCCAGTGTGAACAAAGGGATGGGACAGGGAACCAAAACTGCACTACCTACACCTGCACCATTCTCCATGAAAAAGAAGAAAACTAAATTAACGTCTCCTGTATTTTAGAGAGTACTGTAATATTTGTATTTCACAACACAAAGGCTTTCTCATGTTTACAGCTCAAGGCCCTCCTCGCCCCCCCATTTCTTCAGTGATGTCAATATTTTTAATTCACATCTATCTAAAAGCAAAATCTAAATATACCTGAAGTCATAGAAATTGTCGTTAAGGTATTCTAAGGTAGCTAATAACAAGCAGGTTTTAGTATCATTATGTAGGGAAAAATATATGCTTCCAGCTTTGCAAAACTATTTAGTAAAAAAAATCACTGGATACTTTAAAATGTATGGCAGAAACAACATAGTTTAAGGGGCAAAACTTCCAAGATAGATGCACAAGAGTTGGCTGTTGAGGTATGGCATTCTTGACTGTACCATATATTTTCTTCCACAACTGCTTGACAGTTGAATGTTATCACAGCATCCCACTCCCTCTTTATTTTCAAGATACATTACTGATATTAAGGGTAAGATAGATCTCATGTAATCCTCTGTCATGTGCATATCCTTCATTGTGCCATGATCCATTAAACTATCCTTACCTGTGTTCAACATGCCCCGCTGCTGTGGCTATTCAATAAATCTGCTTGCATACTCTAACTGATTTGATTACACACCATACATAGCAAGCACATTTCTTGGATTTTATAAAGAATTTCTATAGCAGGGTATTATGCAAAAAGGTTAATTGATACCTTACACTTCAACTGCGTTAATTGTAATAAAGATATATAAAAAGTAAGCAAAAGTTTTAAATCTTTTTTGCAGATAGTTACAGTAAAAGCCAACTTCACCACCACCATAAAACACAGAACTCAGAGAATATGTTTAACTATTCTCAACAGTAAAGAAACCACCAAATCAGAGGGTGACACTTCACTGACAGCAAACCACATAAGTGAGTCATTCTGAAAATGCATAGCCATTCATTTCTCACACTACTGGGCACCCAGAGCTGTCAGAATATGATGTTCAGTACCTTACCAGCTTTGAAACTGTGCTTGGTTCCACTCAAATTTGTGGTCTGGATGCCTGTGTAACATCACTCCTGGAAGCAAAGGGTTAAATTCGGAATTTGGAGTACTGATCACAACTATGCTTGGAGCCATGAAACCAAATACCACTTCAGGAAACTTCTTCAGCTCTGGTTCTTCCAGATGTTCTATTCTGAAAATAGTAAGTTGATGTCTGTGTTTAAAAACACACTAACTGTAATCTTAACAAGCAGTCCAAAAAACCCCAAACCTGTATCTGTAATTTGTAATTTTACACCTAGCTCAGTAATATGAGCACTGGCACTGTGGCCAAGTGGCAGCACAGAGGTTTTTGTCTGAGCAAATCTCCTCTTGCGTTTTGTACTTTTTCATCAATATCCTCCTCCCACCATAAGCACTACTTGAATTGCTTAGTATGGTTAACTTAAACACAAGTTAGAAGATGGCACTCTGCTACTTTCTACTTTTCTAATTCTAGTCTTGTGCTTGAAAGGTTTGATCAAGCCTGTTTGGAGCATGGACAAAATTCCAAACTGACCTCTAATGGACTTGAAAAACCATTTTGTATTGTCCTAATACTCACAGTTCAATACATGTCACCAAGTCAAAACCAAGCATGCAAGGATCTTTATGGGCAACTGAACCATGATGCAAGGTAACAGTTAGGGATCTTTCAGATGGTTGCAAATAATCAACAGGAAGAGGAGACAATGTATGCCTACAAAAGTATTAAAAATAGGATGTTACAGAAAGGACCTTAAGACAAGATAAATTGTGCATGTAAGTAAACTAGCTAACACCCTGCATAGATACCTCATAAGTCTCAAAAAGGTTAAGTATTTTGTATGGATATGAAAACCAATATGCAATACAAACACTTTTTGTAACTACCTACAACAGGACAGAAAGAGCAGACGTTAATCCAGAAACCATCCTTTGTGTTTACAAAAATTTCCATTATACTCTCAAGTCACTTGGAAAGCCACTTGTAAATTCTGATAATAGTTCCATTCCAGACACACAGTAAGTCTGGTTTAGACAAGCTTTGCAGGGTTTCAGGGGGAGTTTTAGACAAGCACATTAACTATTTTTTCCAAGTAAAATGCACTGCGAAACCAAAGTACCCAGGCAAATTTCATTCTGAAATACTGCACTAGACAAAACGCACAATAAATGTTAAATATAAAAGCTTACTTCTCTTTGTTCTTGAGAAAGAGCAAGAGATAACATCAGCATCTAGATCCTACATATTCACTGAAATTGTATTAATCTGCTTTCAAGAAACCTATGTTCATCCATTGGACCAATGCTTCAAAAACCACATAAACCTCTTTTTAGAGGCTTCTTAACCAGACACCACACACTGAGCTAACCTTCCTATTTCAAAATGATAAACAAGTCCCCACCATCATGACTAAAAGTTACATGTACATTTCAAAGATCAAAACTGATCTTTCTGAAGACAATAATGTCAGTATAAGCATAAGCAGATGTTCCTAACACCATGCATTAGTGCCTTTACAAACAGTGTTATTTCTCTCAGATGTGCAGGGACTCTCCATAACCCAGACCTCAGCCTACATTAGATGATGTTATGGGCACCTGCAGTCCAGGAGTCCCTAGGCACAGATCCAATGAGAGCTCTTCATTTGTCAAGCTGCTATTTCTGCAGTTACTCTAATTTTGAAAGCCTCTACAAGAAATGCTGTAACATGCCACTTCTATTTGGTTTGCATGGCAAGGTAGTCAGTGGGCTGTAGGAGAGGCTTCTCTGAAGGGAAGCCCATGCTGGAGCAGGCTCCTGGCAGGCACCTCTGGAGAAAGGAGCCCACACTGGAGCAAGTTGGCTGGCAGGACTTGTGACCCAGTGGGGTGCCCATGCTGGAGCAGCCTGCTCCTGAAGGACTGCACCCTGTGGAAAGGAAACCCGGCTGGAGCAGTTAACGAAGAACTGCAGCCCATGGGAAGGACTCATGCTGGAGAAGTTCATGGAAGACTCTGTCCCCCATGGGACGGACCACATGCTGGAGCAGAGGAAGGATTTCTCTCCCTGAGGAGGAAGCAGCAGCAGAAATAACATGACAGTAATCCCCACTCATCTCTCTGCAACACTGCAGAAGAGGTAGAGAATAGGGAATAAAGTTAAACCCACGAAGGAGTGAAGGGTAGGGGGAAGGTGTTTTTAAAATTTGCTTTACTTCTTATCCTCCTACTCTGATTTTGATAATAAATTCAACTAATTTCCCCAAGTCAAGTCTGGTTTGCTCATGATTGTACCCGGTGAATGATCTCTCACTGCCCTTAACTCATGAACCTTTTGTTATATTTTCTCTCCCTGTCCAGCTAAGGGAGGGAGTGATAGAGCAGCTTTTGGTGAGCTCCTGGCCTCCAGGCAGGGTCAACCCACCACACCACTACGTCAAGAAAAACACAAACCTCAAAACAATCAAAGAGCTTACATTTTCTCTTGCATTACATTCGCACAGATATCTAGCCCAGCTAACACTTCAATGCAACTGCAGAATTTCAGCATCCGGAGAAGGCTGCAATCAGCACATCCTAAATCTGCCACCTGTAAATTAGGTATTAAACAATGTATAAATGCTATGTATTTCTAAGTAATTTCAGAGACTTTCATAAAATTAAAATTCCATACTTACGTCATAATAACTTTTTAATCATAAAGCATTTCACAACCATAACTAAAATTTACAGCTGCAAGCAAGCAGGATAGATGCAGATTTGAGAATTCTTTTTTAAAAATGTATATGAAGATCCTGCAAGATTTTTAAAAAATAATTAACCTGTTGTTACTACAGCTATAAACAAGTACATGTAGGACATCCCACTGACTCTGGAGAATGTCTTCCACATGAGCAACAGTAAGGCATGATTTTAAGTATCAAAGCTGCAGCAATTTTCACATTCACCACTGCTTTTCACTGCACTGTTCTCCCTCCAAAACACTGAGAACAGGCTTACCAGCAGCCAAGCTAGCAAAGAATCTGCATAAAACAAGTTTACAGGCTCAGTCTAATGTTTAAGTGGGGAACTCTGGGGATATTCAGACCATGAAGTCAAATAATAGACATTCTTTCCTGTAAGCTAAAAAGATAGTTGAATATGTAAACCAACTCCCACTGTTCCTTCTCAGGCTCAGTCAAGGTTGAAGCACTGCTGTTCTCCATGTGAAAATCCTGAGTTGTTTCTATCCAGCTTATCTACCCTCTGTGTAAACAGAAAGTTCACTCTCCCACCCCGTTCCACATCCTAAATCAGAAAATTCAAACCTTTAAAGACAGATGCAACATTGGCAAATACATTCTATTTGAAAGCAGATTACAGTGCCATGACCTCATAGACTGGATTAGATTTTTATTAGCTACTGGAAGTATGATTACACAAGTAATGCAGGTGCATCAGTTTCTTGCAGTGCCCCCTAAGATATTATCAGTTTAAGGGTTAAACACTGCAGACTTGAGAAGATCTTTTGGGGAAGGAAGTGGGGAGGACATATTAGAAGAGAGTAAACACCACAGAACATTACTTAAGTAGTTTAACTTTTCACAGTGAGCAGTGAAACAACAGTTCTGGTATTTTGGGGGGACACACATGGCAACACAGGTGGAGGGCCAAAAGACCTTAACAAAGTGGAGATGAGTTAGCCTCACATAATCCCACACTCCCAATGTCACTTCTTATCTGAGACTAAGCATGCAAATGATGAGGTAAACCTGAAAGGCTACACAGAACTAACAGCTCTGGAGAACAAAACCTAGCTATGAGGAAAGCAGCTTGAACCAAATTCCGCAGCATTTAATTAAAACCAGAATGCCCACTACTTTAAAAAACAGTCTAAGGCATTTCTCTTGTTTAAATATTCTCCTCTTCCCATCAAGTAACATTAATTTTATGCACCCCTGAAAGACAACATATCATGAGGTGTCTGCTAAGGCCATTCAGTTTTATCAGCTCCTCCACTCCTGTTGTTTGGTAATTCGGTCAATAGGTTATTTACGCATTTTGTCTTCCCGAGACACCAAGTGTCAACTTACTCTCAAGTTTATAACCTAAACAGACAAAACATACCAACCTTCTTAGGTTTGTATTTCTCCACTAAATCTTTAACGAACTGGTGGCGTTGTTTGTGCAAAGGAGGTTTAAATTTAATAATTTGCGTTAACTCTTCTTGAAAGTTCTGATCCATAATATTTTGGTAACGCTAAAATAAAAAGTTAACTCCTATTTTCTGAAACACGTCATAACATATCCAAGTACAGAGTTTGCTGTTTTCAGTGGTGCTTGAGTCCCAGTTAAAGCAGGGTAGACCTGATCTGAGTTCTATTCAAAGAATGACAAAAACATTGGCGTTAGCAAGATTAGACTGTTCTTTCCACACATAATTATGTAAATAACTTTATGTAAACAAGTATAAATCATATACAAATCTAAAAAAGCAAATTTCATAATCTGTCACTCTCCATCCAGCACAACCTTTTGTTGACTACAACCAAACACTACAACCAAAGCAGCCGGGCCAAGTCTGCACACAACTTGATTGCTCTACAAGGTCTTCCACACATAAATAAAACGTATGTGTTTGTATACGCACAAAAGCCGGCTCCGTGTTCTGGCCAGTCCTCCGCCGCCTCAGGAGCTAAGCGGGCCTGCGGGGCTCCCCTCAGCAGTGCCCGCGTGAGGGGCCACCCGCGGCACCCACCGCCTGATCCCCTCCCCCGGCTCCAGAGGCCCCCCGGCTCCCGATCCCCGTTCTGTAAAACAGCTCCAC
>VXAZ01009789.1:3494365-3517616 GCA_013399875.1 Gymnorhina tibicen | reverse complement strand
GACAGTCACTGCCCCCCGACCCAGCCACCCCTTGCCCCTTCCCGAGGCTCCCCCGCGCTTCCCCCTCCACCTTCTCTCTCAAGCTGAGCTCCCGCCTGGCACAAGCGGCCGCCCCCACGGGGGTGCGGCACCGCCGCGGAGCGCCGGGAGCTCTTATTGACAGCCCTCAGTGCGGGGGGATGTTCCCTAAAGCATTTTTGGGCGAGACGATAAATCAGCGTCAGCGACCGTCAGAGGGCCCACCTGTTGTACTGATCTCAACCCGTGACAGCCTCCCTCAGTGTAATTAAAAGGTGATTGGCGGCAGCGAGTGGTGTCCCTATTTTTTTACACAAAACCCGAAAAATCTCGCCACTCCTCATACTACTCCCTTGCGGTGCTGCTGTGTCTAAAGCCGTGTTTGCTACGCCCCAGAAGGGAAACGCGCAATTGTGCTGGTTGCAATATGCAGTGAACTAGCCCTGTTTGGGGGAGTGAGGCAGAGAGCACAAAAATCCAAAATCGATGTCTTTTGCAGGGTTTCATTATGTCTTTTCCACACTGGGGCACATTTGTCTCTCAAAGAGCAGGCAGCTGCATGGCTGCACGGTGAAAGTAGAAAGGAAAGCGTGGTTCTAAATGTCCCATTTCTTCTGTTAACAGTACGTAAAGCGTTTGCTTATCACAGGGCAGGGCTGTTACTAATAAAGACAGTGAGAGTGTAGGCCCGGGACCTAGAAGGAGGCAGGACTCTGGTGGCAGTGAGGATAAGATTTGTTAGATAAATTAGACCATAATTCAATGCCCTTTATGATTTCAGAACATATTAGAAATGTATATGCCAACTCTTGGCTAACATTTTCAAGTTTCGTGGCCTAGACAGAGCACAAATAGCTCAGAGCAGGTCAGCTGTGGTCTTCACCCCACAGCTAGGACAGGAAATATATGTAGGTGTGCTTGCAAACTGACAATCCAAGTGGTTCTTTCAGATATCACAAGTTATTGCAACAGGTCCGTGTTTTGTTTGAATTTCTTTGGTTTTCAGGATTTGGAATACAATAGCAGTTACCTTTTCTTTGTATTCATTTTGGTTTATGAGTAGTAGAAGTAGGGAGCTGTCTGTACAACTTTACAATTGTTTTTCTTCTGTTAGAACAGCAAATCACCAAAACTAGTAAAAGTTTGTGCAAGTTTGGCAGCCTAAGAGTTGCTATTTCAATCAATTGGGATTATAAACACGCAATATGTAATATTAGCAATTTTTACTTGTAGAGAAAATTTACTTTGAAGTATATTTAACATCTCCGCAATTATTTTTGTATTATTATGTATTATTTTTGTATTATTATGTAGGAGTTCTCCCCATTACGATTTTATGCAGACCTGCATAACCCAGTCTGGCCATGCACAGTACTATGTTTGTACAGGAAATAATTCCCATTAAATATCTCTGACTAGTCTAGTAATTTGATTTTTACTTTTTTGATTAGGTTACTTTTTAGAAAAGAAAACACACTGTAATTGAAATAAGGGTGTGAATACCTTGTGCAAGAAAAAAAGACAGGTTGAATGCTTTTTTTAAATATCTCAGTTACTCTTTTTGGCTGTTGAGTAATTGTTTAACCCTGAACTATCACTTAGTACCTATGTCTCAGCTAGATAATTCTATAAACTCTGCACAGTGGTTTTTTACCTCAGAGAGATATACTAAAGTTTATTAATAGAAGTCTTTCACTTACCAGCTTACAATGGTATGGATTCTGGTATCCTGTGAAATTCTACTTACAATTCAGTATAATGGATTCTTAAGAACAAAAAAAAGTACAGAGAAGAACAGTAGTAAAGTTTACAGTAAAATTCAATTCATAACACATTGTAAACTCACACAATGTCCTAATAGTTCAAAAGAATTCACCCCAAAATGTACCACTGTAAGTGAAACCTTCAGAATTATCAGCTGTTACAATTCTCCACTATGAACAATATAATCACAGAGATATCTTTTTTGATTGTTCCATATTAGGTGATGACACTGGATTGGAGAGCCAATCTTTGGAAGACTGGCAACATGAAAGAGATGGTGAGCACTATTCGCAGTTTTAAGCTGGACAATCTGCTTTGACTCCACGGTGTCTGACCTGCTTGCTTAAAAAGTATTGAAAAGTTCTTCTGATTTTTCCCCATTAAATCAAATACATTTTTTTAATTATTTTCTCACTGAAAAAAAATTTCTTTGATTTAGTCTAGTTCTGGTTAAAGTTTTGGGTTTTTTGTTGTTGTTGTTGGGGTTTTTTTTCCTTTATGCAGTGGTACATCTACTTAATAGTCTCAAGGCATCATAGGATAATTTATGTTGGAAGGGACCTTTAGAGGTTACCTAGTGCACCCCCTACTTAGAGGAGGTCCAAATCAGTGAGGTTACTTGGAAACTTCAGTTTGAATGTAATTTTCACATTACAGTCTATAATTTCAAACTGAACATTCAAATCGTGTTAGTTCAGTGTGCCACAAATTAAGCAGGTTTTCTTTAGAGAAGCCTTTTACTTTTGTACCATACACAGAGCAACAAATGATTTTACTATACTGGAATAAAAGCACCTCATTGTATAAAGCCATGAATCAAGAAATCTTAAACTGCTGACAATTCCTTCAGTAACTGGGATGAGAAAGACAAATGTATGCAATTCCAGTGCTTCCCCCATAAAGTTGCTGTGCATATAATTGAATCTGATAGTAAAAGAAACCTAATGCAGCACTGCTGCCAGGAGACACTAGTCCATATTGATATTTGACAGAAATATACATACAGCAATACTGCTTAATCTATAATTCAAGAGCTAGCAACCAGTCCTTTCAACCCAAATTCAGAGGATGTTTAGTGACTGAAGTACTAGGTTTTTTCTCCTCTGCTTCAACTAACACATTTGGTCCGTTTGAAAAAATTCAGAATTCATATGTTTGAATGAAAAATGAAGCTGCTCTTACACATAATTCACCATCCTCTTACTCTTTTATAATTATATATAGTTTCTTGCAGTTTGCAAGTGAAAATCACCTCATTTTGAGGTTCTTGGGTTTGGTTTTTGGTTTGGTTTTGTTATTCTTTCTGGCTGTATAAAAACCAGCTGGGATGCCTGAGGGAAGAAAATCTAATTTGGAGCAAATGGATTTATAGGTTGAAACTATATGAGAGGTTTCAGCATCACCACCAAAGAGTGAAAGAAGTATAAAACATTACCTTATAGAGAGTAAAAAATACTGAGGTTTGGAACATACTGGCTAAGTATTCCAACAGGAAAACGTAAATGCACGAAAACACATTTTGCGTAATATAAACTATAACAGAAGTATGGGCTGTCTTGAAGTGGTTATACAATATAAATTAAGGATGTGCTCTAAACAACAATAACAAAACCACTCATGTTCCAAGAAAAGTTACTACTTCAGCTAACTGCCTCCAGAACAATATCACTGTTATAAAGACACTTTCTTAGAATTAATTTTTGTGTTTAGTTCTCTGATTTGATATGAGATTGTTAAATGGGTATTTACTGCATCAATATAGTAGAGCCATGTAAGTAATGAAGGTTTTGTGAACATCTTTGGAAATCATCCAAGATGGGAAGAGGAGGCCAAAAGGAGACTGGTGGTTATTTCTAGAAAAGAGGAGTGAAAAGCCTCGATAGCAGAACAGGCAGCTTAGAGAAACCGTTAACTGCCAGGGCCCTGATAAGAACACTTTTCTGCTACAGTACAAGCTGTAAGGTACTTAAAGGGTCAGGGTGATGAAAATAAACTGTTTCTCAAGGTTTCAATGTGTAATGAAGAGTGAAGGTATTTTAATATTACTTCCAACAGTATTTATCTCCTCTTTTCTAAATTAAAAATCTAGCATAGCTTTAGCATGTAGAGATGCTATTCCCATGGATGATTTCATACCAAGTTCTCCCTGTACCTGTTTCCTGATGTGCTGAGCAACGGGGAGCCCTTCTTTGTGTGTACAACTGAACATACTTTGCCACATTACACCCAGCTTGCAGACGTTTCTCTGGACTTTCGGTTTATTTTTGCACAGTCATTTGATGTTTAGAATATTTTGGCAATTCTTCTAAATCATGCATTCAGTGTCCCTTTTGTACTTTAGGTTTAAAGACTGACACCAAAGTATGTAACTAGTTGTATTGAGTTTGGGGTCTTTTTGCTTTTGCAGGCAAAAACGGAGGATTTTCTCTTTTCGGTTAGTAATTATATGTAGACAGTGATCCTTTCTTAGCTGTTTTAACCTAATTCTGCTTGTTCCAAGTCTGTATGTAGTATTAGGAGTTTCAGAAAGAGCTGTTGAGCTGGAATTGAGCAGCAGAGGACAGTTACTGTTTGCTGGGTATCCGACAGCGTTCTCAGAAGCTGCTCAGCCAGGTCCTGGCCAGAGGAGTGGGCCTCGTACCCAGCATTTATGTCAAGTGAACAGGCTGGGCCGTGCCCTGGCCGTCATTGTCCTCCGGGGCTCCTGCACACTGAACGTCCCCAACATTTCTTCCTTTTCCCTTCCCCAGTAGGGAAGCTGTGGATGCCTCATCCCTTCAAGGCTAAGCTGGATGGGGCTTGAAGCAGCCTGGTCCAGTGGAAGTTGTCCCTGCCCACGGCAGGGAGTGTTGGAACTCGATGGTCTTCAAGGTCCCCTTGCAACCCAAGTCATTCTGTGATTTCTTTGCTTCTCCACTGCTGTGGAGGCAGAAGCGGCCAGCACCAGCTGTGCCGTGGCCTCATTACCAACGACAAGGGACCGAGGGGACCAGTTTCCAACTTTGTTAAAACGGTGGCTTAATCTACTGAACTCCGTGTGACGGTGCCAGCAGCTGTCCCCCTTCGGGCCACAGTCCCCTCACTCTCCCTGGCGGTGACGTCTCGCCTGCCAGGCCCGCGGGCTGCCGTGAGGCGAAGGGAGGGCGGGAAAGGCCCCGGGAAACAGCCAGGGTGTCAGAGACAGGAGCCGCGGGGAGGGGCCGCGCAAGAGGCCCGAAGCACCCCCGCCCTTTCCCCGCCGCTCCCCGCGGGTCGGTGACGCGGCCCCGGAAGGCGCCGCCGTCACTTCCCCGGCCGCCATCTTGTCGGGGCTGAGGCAGCGCCCGCCGGCCCCGCTCCGTGTGCGCGGCCCGCCTGCCCCGAGCGCCGACCCGCCATGGCCAACAACAGCCCCGCGGTGGCGAACTGCCAGGGGCAGCAGGCGGCTCAGCACCCGCCCGGCGCCGTCCCGCCCGTGCAGCAGCCGCTGCAGAGCGGGGGCCCCAAGCCGGCGGCCTCGGGCAAGCAGGGCAACGTGCTGCCGCTGTGGGGCAACGAAAAGACCATGAACCTGAACCCCATGATCCTCACCAACATCCTCTCGTCGCCTTACTTCAAGGTGCAGCTCTACGAGCTCAAGACCTACCACGAAGTGGTGGACGAAATCTATTTCAAGGTGAGCCCGCGGGCCGCGCTGGCGCCGGGCCCGGTTTGGTTGCGGCCCGCGCCTTTTCACCCCTTATCTTGCGGTGAGGGATGGGAGTAAATATCGGTTGTGTTGCTTAGCTGGGGGACTCCAAGGCGCTGCCTTCTCTGCCTCACCAAAGAGGCGTGTTCCGCGTCGGATTTGGAATTGCGGAGCTGTAAATTAGGTTTGAAGAGGGCACCGTGAGCCGGGGCGGTGGGGGCGAAATGGCCGTCTAAGGGCTGCGCCTTCAGCCGGAGAGAGCGGGGAGGGCGCGGATCTGCTGCCGCTGCCAGAGACCAGCCCTCCTCGCAGCACGGAGCCGCCAGCACGCCGCGTAACCACACAGAGGGGATGGTGGTGACCGTAGGTGTCTGCGTGTGGCTCTCATTCTCAGTTCCAGGGTAGGATTCTCTCCTCCACAACTCAGCTTACAACTTAACGAGTTCCTTTTAGTGCTTCTGTTGGCGTTAGGTAGGATGTGCTGGGGAGATGAATGATCTGTACCAGGGCACCTATGTCTCGGTTCTTGTTTTGTTAGCAGGATTGAATCAGTTTTGCACCGAGGCTTCCATCAAGCCACTCTGCCAGGTAGAGGTATGCATAATTAATGCTAATCAACGCAGCCACTTTCTTTGTTCTGATATCGAGACCAAAATTTAGATAATTGAAGCTTAGATAATTCACTTAGTCACCTGTGCTTTGGTCGTTATTGGCGTATTTTTTCAGGTGAATTCATTTTACTGGATAATGTTACTGTGTCAGCTGGTGGGTTTCAGTGTATTTGAAATAAATTTTTAAAAAGTAAAGGTAGCCTTTTTGTTTCATTTATCCAAGCCAAATCAAGTTACTTAAGGCACTATAATTGGGGTAAATAACTCCACCACAGTATTGTGAGATTTTTGGCAGTTTGAGCCTACTTATGCTACTATTTTTCCACTTAATGATAGTATTTCTCTGCCTGTGCTCTGTAGTTTGGAGCTGATTCTTTATTTCTCCTAATACTTAGTGTAATATATGTTGTCGACGGCATCTTTCCAGTTAATTTACTACTTGCTGCATGTGTGAGAGACTTATGAGTATCTGAATGGAAAGTGGCAGAGTTTACTTATGCAATTGATTCTTAGAGCTGAAAAAACGATAAAAGAAACATACTTTCAGAGAATTGGAGATCTTACTCTATTTTTAAAGTGAACCCCTTCAGATGCACTAAAAACTATTTCATGTGATTCGTCATGTTTGTACTTGTAGACCTCAGCAGCAGTAGGTCAAATAGTTCATTTGCTTGTCTTACTGTTTCATTCCAAAAGTGGTTTTGTCTTAAATTTGGGAAGAATTTTGACATGCCATTAAAAATCTGCGTATTGATCTGATTTGTTTACTGAACTTGACAGTTACTGACTCAAAACTGCATGCTAAATAAAGAGAAAACTCAGCCCCTTACTCACTCATGAGTAATGGCTGTGAGGGAGAAGATAACCTGATGGTTAAGCTACCTCACTGATATTAAGAAGATTTGAATTCTCTTCATGTTTTAAGATTCCTGAATGATTGCTGTGGGGTTTTTTGGGAAGTTTTTTGTTTTGTTTTGTTTTTTTTTTTTTGAATGAGCGTGATACCCATCATAGCAGCTCTATTTTCAAGTGTATTTGTCTAGTCTTTGAGAAACAAGTGGCTCTTCTAGAAAATTTTAGAATGCTGGTTCCTGGATTATCAAGAAAGGTGATTGTAAGTCACACAGGCAGCTAGTGATAAGGACCATCTTTGAAGATGTGGACTGTGTGCAGATATTTGAATTAATTCGCTTGTAATTGTGGGCTCCTGTTTCAGTTCTGTATCTGCAAAGTGCAGGACTTCCTCTTTTTTTATCCCTGACCCTAACACCATATGCATGTACTCACCTTCATTTCATCTGTGTATTTCCAACAAGTTAAGCATACACAGCAGTCTTTGTGGGATCAAAACTTTAAACATGCCTTTTTGAAATTAATATTGTTTTCAGGGTTTTGTTATTTGTTTAATTGATACCTGTCAAAACCAGCAAGTTGAAGACTAGCGTTTGTGATAGTGTTATACTCGATCCTTTAACTAAAAAATACTTTTCATCTCCTGTGAGATGCAATACTGTATAACCAGAAGGATATGCAGTATTATTTATAGTATTTGTGAACTTCTCATGGTAATAGTACAGGAAGTCATAGTGGATTTTGAATTCTGCAGTATTGGCATCTCTCATATTTCCTGTTTGGCAAAGACAGCAACTGTAAAATCTCAAACAAACACTTCAGCAACTTCTGCTTTTAGTGTGTCTCTGATTTTATGTGATTGTGTACATAATTGGTTTTATTTCATGTATTGTTAAAGAATCTTAATTTGCAAAGTACTGTATAGCATGAACTCTTAATCCCAATCCAGTGTAGCACCATTGTATCCTTTCTTGTCTTTTATGTATATTTTAAGTTGATGTGTTTAGGAAATATACTTGTTTATTGAGCCAGATATTGCATCTTTGAATTCCAGAATTTCAAATGTAGTATAGGCAGTTATGTGGTTCTGAGGTTGTTGATGACTCTTATTGTCAAGTTTTAGGAATGGTGTTGATTAACTGTGTGTGTGCACTCGTCCCTAAACGTATCTCACAAGATTTGACTGGCAAATTTTACTTGTTTGTACTTAGGAATCATTTTATCTAAGAACATCACTGCAGTCTAAAAGAAGAAACATTGACTTTATGTTAAAATACTACCCTTGATAAACATTTTTCTTTTGTCCTAATAGTAAGTGATAGAGAAAAGAAATCTCTAGCTAAGTTCACTTCAGAAATGAGACTTAGGAATATGGGTGTGTATTTTGACTTCTGTAGCTGTCATCAGCAGTTATCACTAAACTTGTAAGGAGATGGTTTAAATAAAGGCAGTTGTTTAATCACCCAAGGAAATAGTAATCATGGGGTTTAGTCATAAAGTATTTGAAAGTACACGGAGTATAGAATAAGCATGGATGTTTCCTTTGGGGTTATAAGGATTTGTTTTAAATTTCATTCAAGATTTTGGCTGTAATTTCTTAATGTGGTAATTTAAAAAGCCGAGTGCTTTACTTTAATGACAAAGCAGACTTGATCTTGAATTCGCTAGAAGACAGTCTTTTAAGCTTGCGTTAGGATATCCATTGTTAAATCAGGCTTGTATAGGCACCTAAACTTTATGGAGATTGTAATTGTAATTTTTGTTCTTTCCTCCTGTCCCCCACATCACCCTTTCAGGTTACACATGTTGAACCATGGGAAAAGGGCAGCAGAAAAACAGCAGGCCAGACAGGGATGTGTGGAGGGGTAAGTAGAAGTACGTGCCTTCTTAAATTTTTCTGTCTGGTAAATAACTTTCCCAAGCATAGATAAAATATGCTTGTATGTTGGCTCAGTTTCTAGGTATAAAATATTTATTACAAAGAGTAGATGTATTCTTCTTGCTTCCAAAGCTCTGGATGTAAGTAGTGTTACTCTTTCCACATAGCTTTGTTTGTAGATTTAGATTTTATCCTGTGTTAGTTCTCGTATTCTTTTGTAGGTTTGGGATAATGTCTTTGTGACTTCCTGCATCCTCACCTAGCTTTCTGCTTTTGAAAGGTGCGTGGTGTTGGAACTGGAGGAATTGTGTCTACTGCCTTTTGTCTGCTCTACAAATTATTTACACTGAAGCTCACTCGTAAGCAAGTGATGGGCCTTATCACTCATACAGACTCCCCATATATTAGGGCTCTTGGATTTATGTATATTAGGTAAGTATCGATATCATCAACTAATGACTGATCTGATATGCAGAAAGCTGTATTAAAATTTTACATTGTTTTTGTGCTTAAAGGTACACACAGCCACCTACAGATCTATGGGACTGGTTTGAATCCTTTCTTGATGATGAAGAGGTATGTCGGCGAGGGTAATAATTTGTTTTCTTTTGTTTCTTTTCACATTACTACTTTGGGTTTAAACATTTCTTGATAGGGTTTTCTGTAGTTCGAATGTTACAACGGTATGTTCTTGTTTACGTTATGTACATTAATTAGTGCAGGAAACAGGTGTGAGCTGGGACCTGGGTTATTTCTCTTAGATTTCAAAGATCTAACAGATTTTTTCATTGGTTAAGATGTTACTGTGTCAGATTTACAAAGCCATGTGGAACAAGTATACTGAATCAGAATGCAGATAGCAGGCTGTGTGAATGTGTCTTCTCTTGTGTATTTTAAAATCATAGTTACTTTTAGGTAAGGTGTAGTAAGTCATGAGAGTGCTAAATTTGTATTATCTATTTATTACTGGGATGGGGGAATTGATGCTTACATGAAAGAGTGGGAACTACATGGTAGAAACCAACATTCACCTTGGAAAATACTGCCAGAAATCTCTGTGGTTATTATCATGTCCTGGAATAACTAAACCCAGGACTTCTTCAGAGGAGAAGCAAAAAGCCTGATTACTGCATACAGTGGCATTATTTTTGGAACCTTAATGTCTTTGTTAATGGGGCAGATAAAGAGATGTGGGTTGCTAACAAGAAATTCAGTAAAGAGGCTACATTATTATGCAGTCAGATAGGAGAATACCTTTAGTGTCCTAGTCCTGATTCACTGTTTGGAGAAACAGTAGGGAGCTGGTGGGTGAGGTTTTTTGGGCTATGAAGTTGAATACACAGTCTGCTACATACTGCTGTAATTTGTCTTTATTGAGCAGGCTTTAAATTACATCCTAAATTTAAGAATAGAACAGGAAGGATCACTTGCCGTCTTCTCTGTGACCGTAGGCATCTGTTTGAAGAAGTTTCAAATGTTGTAGTTGCAAATGATGTCCAAATACTGATATTAAAAATAGTGTTAATTATACCTGTATCTGACTGCAATGCAGTGTATTTATTTTAAACAGCTTCTTTAATGCTAAGTATCAAAAACACTGTGCAAAGGAAACAGCTGGTAATTTCAGGTAAACGCATGCTATAGTAGATTTTTAACAAAAATGAAACCAAATTTGACTCTTGCTTGAATCACTGTAATGTCCTTCTCCCCCAGGTGGGGTTAGCTAATACGATTTCTCCTCTGTAACGCTGGACTGTAATTTATGAGAAGGATTGGGGTGGCTTCATTCTCAGGGTCCCACAAAGTCAATTCCAAGGACAGTAAAGCAGTCACAATTGCAATGCATTATGCAGGTCTTAACTGGTTCATTATTCAAAGCACATTTTTTAGTTTATACATTTCCACTCTTGCAGATACTGGTTATCAAGATGTGTTTATTTATTTTTGTTTAAAATCTCCCAACATATTTTTGGAATTAGTGTTTCTTTCCCGGCTGCTATCAGTAGCTTTGCATTATGTAGAAAAACTGCTTGGGGCTGCTAAAGTTTCTTACCAGTCCTGGTCATGCTCAATAAGATGAAGCAAATTTTTATATATGGAACTATTTAAACCTACAGGATTTTTTTTTCCCTCCAGTTCTTAACTATGTGGAAGCAGTTCATCTTTTGTCATGCTACTGTGAAAACCTTCCCAGGATACAGGGTTACTTTTCAAAATGCTTCTTATGTTTATTTTGTTTAACTGTACGTACTCTCCAGGTGCTACGTTTAACTCCTCTTTTTCTTCTTTAGATCTCTGCAGCGATTATATTTGGAAAAACTGTATATCTGAACACTTAAATGTGTGTGAGTGCAAGCAGTTTTACGTTCAGATTTTCTCTTCCTGTTTAGATAACAAATCTCACTTTCCTTGTGTGCTTGCACTATAGGTTTGGGACTGACAATAGCTGACTAACATGTCCTGAGCTGTGAGAGGGCATAGCAAGAAGGCCTTCATGCGGTAATGACCCTTTTCAGAGACAATGGTCATCATGGATTATGCGTTTCCAATTATTTGTTCATTTATTTATTTTTTTACATATTTCTAAATTAGAAACCTCACTGCTTCATGGCAGTTGGTTTGCTATTGCTTCCAATTCTGTTAGGATGCCATTTTGTACTAGAGGTTTTTCTATGATCATTTTTAGATAGGCAATGATGTAGTTCATAAATGATTTAGGCCACAGGGTTGGGTATGATGGTACACAGTTGTACATCCACAAAATAGAGTATTAAATGTAGTTTCAGAGGACTTCTCAACTTTGTGGCATTTAAATACAATGCAAGATCATACCATATAACCAGACTGTGTAAGGGGATTTTGTGTTAATCTCTTCATCAACAGTCCCTTACCATCCAGATGGCTGCAGGATTAGTATGTGCCTGCATGCATATATATTAAGTCCCATTCCCTATCTGTAACATTCTGCCAAATCAAAGGGTGCAGAGTTTGAATTTTTCTAAGGAAATGTATTAGAATATGAGACAAGTAAACTTTCATAATCATGAGACTTCAATAGGACAGTAATGTAGCAGCATTTTTTTTTTAATCAGTAAAGAGTATTTTTGACCATCAGGATATTTTTTGCTTGTATTTTGCAGGACCTGGATGTGAAGGCAGGTGGGGGTTGCGTTATGACCATAGGGGAGATGCTTCGTTCCTTCCTCACTAAGCTTGAATGGTTTTCCACGTTGTTTCCAAGAATTCCTGTGCCAGTCCAGAAAGCCATTGACCAGCAAATTAAAAGCAGACCTAGAAAAATCAAGAAAGATGGCAAGGAGGGGATGGAAGAAATAGACCGGCATGCAGAACGTAGACGTTCAAGGTCATATAACCATTATTTTTAAAATGAATGTTAAAAGTTTAATATTGAACTACTTATTACCAGCAACATGTTGTCTTTTCACTGAGATCGGTTTTAAGGCAACAGTTTATGGATGCCAGTGGATTAAAATAATCAGATGATATTTGGTATTCAAGATTAAATACAGGCTGTGTATGCAAAGTATAAATTGGAAAGGGAAGAGGGTCTCTTAACTTTTGAAGGAGGTGTTTCACATAGAATATCTTCTATTTTAAAAGGTCTCCTAGACCAAGATCGATCAGTCCCAGGAGGTCTCCCAGAAGATCCAGAAGCAGAAGTCACCATCGAGAAGGCCACGGATCATCTAGTTTTGATAGAGAACTAGAAAGAGAAAGAGAACGGCAGAGATTAGAACGCGAAGCAAAGGAGAGAGAAAAAGAAAGGCGGAGATCTCGAAGTACTGATCGCTCACTAGAACGGAGGCGAAGCAGAAGCAGGGACAGATACAGAAGCCGGAGTCGAAGTCGTGACAGGAAAGGAGATAGAAGAGACAGGGATAGGGAGCGAGAGAAAGAAAATGAACGGAGTCGGAAAAAAGAGAGAGATTACGATAAGGAAAGAGCTAGTGAGAGGGAAAAAGATCGCTCTAGAGAAAGATCAAAAGAACGGAAAAGTAAGGGTGACACAGAGGAGAGAAGACACAAGGATGACAAAGATGAGAAGAAACACCGCGACGACAAGAGGGATTCCAAAAAAGAGAGAAAGCATAGTAGGAGTCGAAGCCGGGAAAGAAAGCATAGGAGCAGGAGCCGAAGCAGGAACACAGGTAAGCGCAGCAGAAGCAGGAGCAAAGAAAAATCAAGTAAACATAAAAATGAAAATAAGGAGAAGTCAAATAAACGAAGTAGAAGTAGAAGCAGAGGAAGAACAGATAGTGTTGAGAAGTCCAGAAAACGAGATCAGAGTCCCAGCAAAGAAAAATCTAGGAAGCGTAGCAGAAGCAAAGAACGTTCCCACAAACACGATCACAGTGATAGCAAGGACCATTCTGACAAACATGATCGTCGAAGGAGCCAAAGTACAGAACGAGAGAGCCAAGAAAAGCAACAGAAAAACAAAGATGAGACTGTGTGAATTCTTTCAGAAGTGGATCACATTGAATCCTATAAATGTTTGATTAAATCCTGCTTATTTTTTCTTAAAGTTGAGATTGTGCAGTAGTTGATGAGCACTCTTCTTCAACCTCCCTCTAGGCTGCAGATTGTCATTTCCTATTTTGGGTAGGGAAGTGCCTTTGTAAACCCATTCAATGCATTGACGGTTTCAAACCATTTGTTTAGTTTAATTTGTAATGCAGAGATTGTTCTTGCATTTTTATTGTTCAGATGTTTCTGAAATGTACAGTCTGTACATATGTCCTGAAAATGTTTTAATTCCTTTGGCATGGTTGCCACGTTGGTTAAATTTGTATGAGGCAATAAACTGCCACTAATTATACTTCCCTTTTGTAGACGTGGAATTATGGTTTGTATCCTGAAGTTTTAGCATGGCTGTGCTTTCCATAATAGTATGGCTTTTAGGGATGGATCTGGAATGTGTATTATAGCTGAGATATTTATGTGCGTACAATGTACATTGAGGGCTAAGGATTTAGAACTAACACTTATGTCCACTGTACCTGCTGTTTTGTCCAAAGCTTTTAAAATGTATTATGTTGATCACCAGTGGTGTTAAATTGAGTGGACTTTCAGAGACAGTGGTTTTGATGCAAGGATTTAGATTATGTTGGGGCTTGTTTAGTAATTCTGTAGAAAGGCTACCTCAAGCGGACACTGTAAAGGTTGACGGATGAGTGCCGTAGCCATCTATGCATTTTATTTGTTTGAAAAAAATCCATGTAAGCTTCCATTTTTTTAAAAAAACACAATTTATCCATTTGTGGTCCTTTAATGTTCTTAATCAGCAGCTGCACTCTGTCATTTATGATAATCCTGGGCTAATAAAGGCATTTAAGATGGGAAGAGGGAGGTAGGAAGAAGAAAAATATTACAAAGGATTTAAGTTTCAAGCTTCCAAAGCATTTTTATAAGTGTAAACATTTAAAATAAGAATTAACTGATAGCGTCCTTTTTTAATTCATATTTTCTACAAATAGTAAAGATCACAGTTTGTGCTGAACATTTCATCTGGCAGAGTTTTTTTTAAACAGGTTGTTAGAAGCAAAAACCAAAATGCATTATAGAAAAAGATCGTATCATTAAAGTCCAAGTCTATTTGATAGATTATTCTGATGACTTGTATACTAAGCGAGGAGAACCATCTGGAATAAACTCTCAATTAATTCCTTTGTATTGAGTGTCAGCTTTTGCCTGCACGTTCATTGCCAGTTAAAGAGTGCTTCAGTTCCTCCACATTTTATTTTCAGATAAAGTGACGCTTTGTATGAATAAGGGATTTTATGTAATAAGTAACTTATAACGAAGATGTAGCAAACAAAAGAAATGCAGCAGCCCCAAAATAGGAAGAACATGAAGTGGGACTCAATCGTGAAGTGACCTGGAGGTAGAAATAAAATTTGTGCCTTTTTTGTTACTGTGTGATGGAGGTCATCTGGGCATATTTCATTTTAAACATCGAGGAGAAAACAGTATTTTGACTTCTAAGAGTATACTTCATTCCATAGTATTCCAAGAAGCAAACTTTTTTTCTTCCTCCCTGCTCTTCCTGTTTTCTGAGCTGTTACAGTCTTCCCTTTACTACCATGATCCAAAATTTTTTGGAACCGAGTTTGTTAAGGTATTGTCTGCTTATATTTTTGTTACCTCATTTTAAATCAACTTGAAACAAAACTTAAGCTTCAACAAATTCATTCCCTTGCAGTGTTAAATACTGAGCTTACATTTAATATTGGAGAAAAAAATACCCTGTCTAGTAGATTACTAGAACTGTCTCTGCAGTGTGCCAAGGGATTGCATGGATTCTGTCCAAACAGTGAGGAAAACTTTATCTTGTTTGTGTCTAGAGGGTTTCTTTTGGCCTTGTTTTTTAACCTTCAGTTTCTGAAAAAAATATGTTCTTGGGCAGAGAGGCTGCAAAATCAGTGTTTTGTCAGAGAAAGCATATTACTGATTTCCGGTTCCTTCAGGGCTCCTCCTCCTCTTCTGCCACTGCTAGGCAATACAGTGCAAGAATGGTTTATTTGCAGGAAAAAATACAGGTACTTGAGAGACAATCTGACCTGGAAGTGGAGAAGCACTGTCTCACTACAACAAAGACAATGAATGTTTTGATACAGCTTGTGCAAAGACTGGCCTGTGCCGGTATCTCTTACAAGTGCTCTAATTTGAGGACTGTGCTTTTATTTTCCAATAAGCAGTCCTTTTTGACCTTTGGATTGAACATGATTGATGTTAGTACTTGAGTTAGCAGTGTAATGGACAGCACAACATTCACTGCCAGCCAAGACCCATGAAAATTACTTGAACCAAGACACCCGTCTGAAATTATCCTTGGGATTTACTGTCATACAGCTCTTTGGTTTGTATCCAGGGTCTCTTAATTCCTTTTTGTCTTTCTGATGCCATTTTATTTTATGTGCCCTTCCTTAAAGCCAGGAGGAGCTGTGCAGGGCTGTGAAAGCAGCTCTGATGAGCAGGGGTATGCTAGTGGAGGTGCTGATGCTGCCCAGTCCAGGATGGTTGCTGCAGTGCAGTACAGCTGCACTGGCCACTCATCTTGGGAGCGCTAGAGGAAAATTTCTGCCAATTTTAGTTGGAGGAGCTCTGGTTGCAGAGCTGTTGTCTCGCAGTCTGTGCACTCCCTCCTCAGTTCTCAGGGTAAAATGACCATGACTGAAGCAGTATGAACCCGAAGTTTCCATAGTATGCTGCATGTCCATAATAGCCTAGCTGGGCTAGTTGCCTTGTGAAGCCCCATCTGTCGTTGAAATTTCCTGTGACTGCAACGCTAAGTACTGGAATAGTAATATTTATAGCCTCCTCCAGTATACAAATTCCCCTCTTTGGGGGAACGTGAAGGAATTCGATGAATTCTGCTGGCTTTAGTAGATGTTTGAGCCCTTTGCCCCACTGTGAAGCGCATATGTAGCTTTACGTATGGATGGCCACCAGCTATTAAGCAGGATAAAACAGCATTTAAATGCCACTCCGTGTTTTGTAATGAGGTTGTCATTGTATCTCTTTTTTACTCTTCACCAGCAATAGTTAGATGTGGTAGAACACTTCTTAAATCTCAGTAAATTTGGGTCAAGTCTGAAATCATCTGAAGGGTAGATTTTTGCCAGTTCCTTCAGTGGATTGAAAGCAACCTAAGTTTTGAGCTATTACTTCTGTGTCAGATAAAATTAAAAATAATGTGTATTTTGAGTAATATATACAAATTTTTTTGCAAGTGTTCATATTTGTGTAACTCCAACTTATACATCGTTACTATTATGCATTGAATTTAAATTTTTTATTAAGTAAGCATTAATGAAGGCATCTATTCTGAGATAACCTGTACAAGTGATTTCCCAGATATGCTCTGAAAGCATGCATTTTAGCATATCAATATGCTGCCTACTTTCAAGTCTTCAACAGGACTTTCCTTGGTTCTCAAGTCTTCTTTCAAGAGGTGTGTGGGGTTGGATTGCTTGCGTTTTTTTGGCAGGATTTTTGTTGTTCCATTGGTTGAGAATTTTATTGCTTGGGGGTTTTCTGCTTCATATAAGTAAATAGTATAGAAACAGCATCTATATAAACACTACATCTAATTGTCCTTTCCTGTGATCTGAAGTCAGCATGACCCATAAAAGCGTATTCACCTCAGTCTGGAGAGAACCTGCAACCAATCCTGACCAAATTTTTTAATCAGCTCAGTGAATGCCAGTGCTATTTCACATATCAGCAGTGTTAATTACTAGACAATTGCTATTAGACAATGTCTAATGCCTGAGTAATAACACCTTGAAGTTACACACTGCCACAGTAGGTGGTTGTGTATCTGGCTCAGTTTCATTGTGTTTCTTTTCCTCCCTGTTTTGCTAATTGTGTACATCTGCTACCCACTTTTTTTAGACCTGAATCAGTGTGTTTTATCTTGAAATCATGACTCCTCTTCAGCTTTTTGCCTTTTTTTTCCCCAACAGACATGCAAGTTATACATTCTGATACAAGTACACTTCTTTTCAGTGACAAAAGTGAGAGGAGCTGATGAAAATAGTACTACAGTATTGTTATGTGTAGTGTGTAATTGAGATGTTAAGGTCTGTATGCCAGGGAGAATTAAGAGAACATAACACCAACGGTTTAGAGTGGCTTAAAGTACTTTAGAGTTACTGTTGGAGTATGGAATTAGCAGAATTGCTTAGGTGAAAGGAAGTAGTTTGGGGCTTGAATTTGGCTCCAAAAAAAATCAATTGCTTTAGATCTCTGAAAACCCAGTTAAACACTTGCACTGTAGTGGCAGTGTTTGGCAATGATGTCTGCAAAGAAGAAATATTTAAATAGAACCGTCAAGGAAGAAAGCTGTTTTAATTTTTTTTTTTTATTAAGTGAGAAATAAAACTAACTTTTATTAACTAATTCAGGGCAGTTTTAAATAATGTTTCCTAAAGAAGGACTTGTTCGATCGTGACTAAATGCAGATCATGTTCTAAGAAGCAGCATATAATTCTTGGGCCATCTACAAGCAACTTACTGAAGCATGAGATTCCTATCAGATTTTGTGCAAGTGATCAGAAGCATTGGCTGAGACACCTAATACCTAGTGTGTTCTCTGAAGAAAGGCAATTTCCAGAATGGATAGTGTCTGCTTTTATAAACTGAAAATAGTGTTAAAAACTGTGTTGTCTTTGGATACCTTTATACACATCAACTTTTGAAGGCTGTTAGGTTATACACGTGTTTGTAGAACCATTGACCTTAAACTTTGCTTTCAAAGTTGGCTGAGAAAGTAACCACTGTGGAGTATGAGAGAAGGTCCTGCCTGGATTAGGTCTCACATATGGCTAAGTGTTCAGCTTCCCTCCTCCCAGTCCTCAAGCAGCTGTGAATGTTGCAGTTAAGAACAGATGTGTCTTTCCAGCTTCAGGGGAAAAAAGACTGAAAAGAACATTCAGGGAGAATGGTGTTATGAACAACCTTAACATCCAGGATAGCAGTAGGTGAGCAGCAGCAAAAAGGAGATCGGCCTTAGGGGGAAAAAGTCAGCAGTGATTTCTTGCCATCCCTCTGAAACAGGAGCAGAAAGCAGTCTAGAACACCAGGAGAAAGTAAATGAGTGCTGAAGAATATTTTGATCTGTTTGGATTTTAAGGGCTTTTCTGGGGAACTGTAGCATAGTGAAGTGAAGGCTAAATGAAGTGAAAGAAGGTTGTTACAAATGGAGAAGAGGACAAATCAGTAGTGATAGTAGGACTAGACAACAAGAGATTTCAGAGGTAAATATGAATGATTTTAACAAACCGCTTATGCTTATGATATCCAGGCCTGGTGAAGCATATCCCTCCAATCCCAAAGATTTAATCAGCAGGAAAAGTTGGATTCCTACATTCTAATATGAATTGCAATGCTTATAACTTACTTTTTATCTGAACCGGAATTTTCATCTAGACGTGTTTTGCATTGCTCTTTCCTCTATAAATCACTGTAAAAGGATTTGGAAATTAAGACTATTCCAGTTATGAAAAAGCAACTGTCTTGAGAAATTTTTGTTTCAGTGGCTGCTTTTGAAGTTGTTTCTAGCAGTTTACATAGGCAAATAAAGCACAAGACTATCCTGTTGAAACCCCAGAAGAAATGAGGTAGAATAGATTGAAGTAAGCCACCCTTTTTTTTTTTTTTACCTTTTTGAAAATAGAAAGCAGAAGTGCCACCTAGCTTCATTTCTAATGGGATATGGCGAGGCTATAAAAGATAAACCTGCCTTTTATTACGTCCTATCAGATGAATAGTAAGTGTTGTGACCATGCATGATAGTATGCAGGCCACAATATAGGGTTTTTTTAAATTATACATTATAAGATGGGGCAAGGGGGTGAAACAAACCTGCATAACACTACCAGAAGCCTTGACTATCAAATTTCTATGCTATATACATCTTATTTGAAGTTACATGATGCAGAAATATTTTATAAACTTCATTAAGTTTTAATGAATCTCTTGCTCTTACCCATTCCAACAGAGCTTCCAGAACAGGTGACTGAAATGACATGAAACAGTGGTACAAATGTTAGGTGTCAGGTTGTTAGCTGGAAAACACTATTAGTCTGCAGTATGTAGTCCATCCATACAACTATGCAAGCCCATAAGATAGCAGTAGTTTTATAATGGATTAAATCTGTGCCATGGGAAAGAAATCCCAAAGTAATTTCTTCCCCTTTAAACAATTTTTACTTTAAAAATGTGCTTAGGAGTGATTCATTGAAATTACTGATTCGTTTCTTTATTTAAAAAAATCCATAAAACAAAAGGTGCTCATTTATTTGCTTCTACACACTAACCACTCCCAACCTCCCAACTGAAAATTAACTTCTCTGTATTCACCAGGATATGGGTGATCCCATTAAGAGGCACCTGTGTAGATAAGTGTGCCCAGACCCAAAATGCTGATGAGAAGTTCCCATCACAGATACTGCAAGACTGCACCCATAAAGTTTACTCTGCAGTCAATAGTAGAGCAGAAACATTCTAATGCTACCTTTACCTGCATAACTTTGGATTACATTTTAACCATCTAGCATGCATGGACCCAAAAAAAAACCCAAAACATTCAAAGAAATTTAAATTTTACCTGAATATATTTTTTTAGGACAAAACGTGAGCTTTGGCCTCTTGTCAGTCACTGGAGCTACCACCACAGTGTAGACATCCCCACAAGGGATCTCAGTGATATCACAGTGACTCAGACCTGAGCTGGGGGTACAGCTGAAATTGCCCTTTGAGCCACGTAAATCAGCGTTGTAGTTTATTGTTTCATCAGAAGCTCGCCAGAACACCCTGATGCCACTGTTGCTGAGTCTATAGAGCTTCACCCCAGAAGGGCAGCAAGCACCTAAGAAAGTAAGAAACATTAATAAGCAAATTCTGTGAACTCACAGTGTGTTATAAATTTCTGGAGTGCACTTTAAACCAGATTACTATGATTACCAGCATTTCAATGAGAAATTATTATTTCATATAAAGCCAAAATAATTCTTGAACTGAACTAGGAAAAGGAAGTTTTATTAGAGTCATATTATGGAGCTGGAATTAATTCAGTTACTGTTTTTACATGTTGGAATATTGTTGCTCTCACCTGGCACAAGACCTACCTTAGAATGCCCAGAATCCTTTTGAGGTCTCTAAAATTTAATTATGCCATAGCATAATTTAAATTAAAAAACTGTTTCTGGGGCAATATTATTAGAACTTCTTTATGTGGCCAACAGCTGGCTGTCATAAGGACAGGTCTTAATTATATGAAAATAATCTGAAGTCATTTATTAAAGAGAGAACTGCAGGTATATTAGCTGTGTGTTGAATTTCAGCTGTGCTATTTTTATGAGAGGAACACCACACGAAGTACATAGTATATTGAGGGGTTTTCTTCCCAGTTGCATTTACAATGTACTTACTAGAAGAATATCCCTCATAGGTGCAGCTGGATGTCAAACCCCTCTCACTAATGGCTCTCAGAGATACCGTGTAGTTGGTGCCACATGTGATACATCCCAGGAGACAGTAGTTCTGAAGAGTGTGACACTTTGCCTGTCCTGTTGGAGACTCTAGTGTTGTTACATATATCTGTGCACCCAGCCCAACAGACCAGCTGATATTGGTTACTGACTGTGTCACTTGAGTTAGGATCAGGTCATTAGGGCAACAAGGAGCTGAAAGAGAACAAAAAGTAGAGAAGTGAATTCTGTTTTGTACCTGGAAAATGGAAGGTATTTTGGCGGGTTGCAGGTAGAATAGTACATGATCAAGAGCAAAGGAATGAAGAAGTGCATGCTTTTCAGGCAAACACCAGCATGCTGAAAAATAGTTGACTCTGCTGGCAAGCCTCTAATAAACAGAATTTCAATATAAGATCAATTTGTCTCTAACTGTGGGTTATAACCCTGGAATTATTATAACTTGATTGTTCACCAAGATTCTAAAAATTACTAACATTTTTCATCAGAATATCAGAGTACATCTGTAGTTTACTAAGCAGGGTCCATCTCTACCCCTCAAGTCATATATCTCAGTCCAGCTCTGTCTCTGTGCAAAGTCTCTTCCTCTACAATGTAAAATGACTGAAGCCAAACTGCCCATTAAAAATAGACCCTAGTGTATATTAATCTCTGTACTGGGCCTGCACATTGTCTGGTAGAGGACAAAACCTGTTAGCAAATTAATAGTGGGAATGGTGGATAGGATGTGCTTTAATCTGTTCTTTACACTACTTATTTGTTGACATGGACGTTACCTCATTGCCTCTCCTGGTAATATTAAATATCGAAATGCTGACAAGGAACTTATGCATTACATTACTGGCTTATGTTATTACATTTTAGTGAGCTCTGCCAGAAGATAACTGGTTGCACTAAGGCCTCTCAGTCTGAGGCAACTGCCAAGTGATCCTTCCTTGTCACACACGAAGATATAGACAGATTTATGGAAAGGATATCCAGCAATACACAGTACAATGTGCACATATTGTAAATAAAAAAAGCCAAAACAATGGAGTCATAGAACTATTTTAATATTATGCTGCTAAGTATGTTGAACTATATACAATTCCCACATACCTGTCTCTAAAGGGACACCGTAGCTTGGTAAGCTCTGTCCTGCTGGTGATCTTGCTACAGCACTAACAGAGAAAGCAGATCCGCAGGGAAGATCCATTAGGGTACAGGAATTCCCAGTGCTTGTGCAATGCCAAAGTCCAGCCTCTCCTCTGGCAGTGACAACGTATGTAGCTTCTTCATTGTTAGACTGCCATAGCACACTGATTACAGATAGACCATCCTTTGAGATATTTTTAATTTCAGGACTGCAGGGAGCTGAAATATTTCATATTAATAGTATTTAAAGAGATTGTTTATGCATACTATATAAATTACACATGAAAATTAAATTCCAGTTAGAACTGACAAATTACTTTGGAAAAGTATATGATCCTTACATGCTTTATTCCTGGTGAGAATTTAGAAATTGTGACAGAACTGACAATGTAAGGATTTTGTGTATAAATTTTAATTCTGATTTTCAAAATACTGGAGCTATCAGAAGCTATCCATACAAATTTGATGTAAGTTCCCTTCTTGTAGTGTCTTTTTAAAGACTTTCAGTTTTGGAGTTGTCAGGTTTTTGGTTTTTTAAAATTTTTATCAGTAAACTTAGTAAAACAGTTAAAACACTAACTTAGCACTCCAGTAATGTTTTTCATCCACGAATCACTGTGGTGTCCAATAACGATTTCTTCAGCTGAAGGAAAATGAGCGATCACAGTACCTGTTGCCACGTACTGGGGCGCGCAGGAGGTGTTGCTGCCCCGGGCCTCGCTGACGGAGTACACGGTGATGCTGTAGCGGGTGTTGCACTGCAGAGCCGACAGGGTGCAGGCCGCGGCCGTGTCCTTGCAGAGCACCGCAGCGCTCCCGCCGGCTGCTCTGGTCTCGTACAGGTCAGCGCCTCGCACGGCAGCCCAGGTGACCCGCACGGTGTCGCTTGACACGAACACGGCCCTGAAGTCACTGGGGCAACAAGGAGCTGCGAACAGAAAAGGCACACAGGGAAACTCGAATGGGCGTGGCAAACTGGCGCAAATACGAGCCTTGCTTCGTTTATCTATGTGCTTCATGTCTTCTCAAAGGTGACCAATACTGTGCAACAGTCTAATGAATCCCAGGTTTTCACTCCTTCCAAATCGATAGAAGACATACTAGTGTTTAGGTCAGACACAGTGAATTATGTATATCCTTGATTTAAAATCTTAAAGCTCTAGAGGTTAAATAACTCTAACAATGTTCTTCTCAATTTCCCACTGAACTTACTATATTTTTTTCATTTTCCAAGTATGAAAACTCCCCATAAGGAAGCTTAAGAATTTGGTACACCCTTCCTGAGGTAAAACTAAAAAAAAAAAAAAAA
>VXAZ01009789.1:3476649-3494344 GCA_013399875.1 Gymnorhina tibicen | reverse complement strand
AAAAAAAAAAAAACAAAACAAAACCCAGACAGGACTAGAGTTCAAATGTTATGCCAGGGCTGTGTGTTAATTCAGATGTCCTTGCCTGATGACTGTGAATTGTTAAACTCTTTTCAAGTTTGTATGCATGTTGTTGCACTTGACTATGCAAGTTAAGTTTAATTGCAATGTGAACTGTTTCTTTTTCTCTCCCAGCCTTTGTGTGTTATGCCCAAAACTTGAATAAAAATAGAAGTTTAAGTCATTATCTTCCCATTAGAATATCCAAACAGCTGTACCATAAACACAGTTAAAGGATCCAAACAAATTTGCAGGAATACATGGCTACTTACCAGTAGTGTAATTGAATATATCACCTAAAGGGCTCTGCCCCGCCTTGTTATATGCAAAGACACTAATGAAATAAGTGAAACCACAGTCTGACTGGAAATGGCATTGAGTATATGATGTGTTGCAGTGCACTTCCAAGCCATCATCACTCTTCACAAAAACCACGTAATAATGACCAAAACTGACGCTAGACCACGATACCAGCAAGTGTCCAGGTTCATCCTCCTCAATTGATATGTTTATTGGTGCACAAGGAACTGAAAAAAAAACATTTAAAAAGAAAAAAGAAAAATATTCTCAATATCAAATCCTTTTTTCTTTCTTGAAGTTATACTCCTGGGGAATAAAGGAAAATTAGGGATATACAGAATTATTCTACTAAGCTTGAACAGTTGCTCTGTCTTGATCAAGAAAAGTGCAACTTAGCTGCCTTTACAGAGGTTGCTACTTACAGTTAGATGACAAGTGGGTATGATTTTTACAGAACAAAATGGATGCTACCATCGTGTAGAAAGCAGATAAGAAACATCTGCTTAAGGAGCCATCTGAACAAAACCAGTGACACCAAGCAATATTTGAAAAGGAACTGGTACAGTGTGTGCTCACAAATAGTAGGTTTGGATGATAAGTGGAATACTAGCATGAATAGCAGTTGGCATCCAAAAGCCTCTATATGTGAAAACTCCTTATATTTATGTATAAAACTTACTGGCAGTGTCTGAGTTTGCTTAGGTTTCCTTTCTGTTGGCATCCCAAAATGCCACATTAAACTGCAGACTCCATGGCTTTTGTTTAAATAACATTTACTTTCTTTCTCATTCAATAAAGTGTAGCTTGCTGCTATTAGAATGAATATATGTGATCTAGCTGAAGCAGTGTTGGCTGAGATTACGGCCCACAGCTTAATAGCTGTCTCTTGCATAAGGCTCTCTGATCCTGTTAGATGCACTGCAGAGCTGCTCACAGGATTGATCTCCTATCGTGAAGAGTCAAAATCAGGCGGGTTACATCAAATAACTAAGTAAATAATGTTGGTATTTCAAGTAGCATATAATAAAAAGAAATAATTTAGATTTTGATTACATGGGCAGTTCATCTAACAGGTCAGGAAAAAACAATCTCTGACATGGCAGTGGTGCTGTAGCTGAGCTGAGCAAGCTTTTATCCTGGGAATGGTTGATGGTTTCTTAATTTTGTCTGGTGGTGTTATTTTGGCTGAATATGTTTTTGTTGACCTTCTTTCTAACTAACAATTTGACTTGGCCCGGAACAGTTCTAAGCCCAGAGGCAGTCCTTAATGCCATTTCCTCACAAATTTGTTCCAATCTGTTTGTGACACACCTGACACAGTAGGATAGATCTGTTATTCCTTACATTAGTTTTACACTCAGAAAATTGACTTCAGAACATGTACTTCTGGTAAGAGGAAACTCCAAGCTTACTGGTTTGGCCAACAATATATACACCATTGGAAGTTTTTGTCACAGAAATATGAAGAATGTTTAGGCTCTTACCCCTGCAATAGAAAAGTATATGGCATAATTCATGAACAAAGGTCAAAAGCAGAACTAATTATTTGAGAATCACTTGTGAATTTCGGTGGACTCATTTACATTTGAAATTAAAGAAGTATACATTAAAATGCCACAAGCTACATGAGGATCAGTGACACATACTAGTTTTTAAGCTTACTGCATCAGTAGGTTTACTGGATCCAGCATCATTGTATGCTGTGACAGAAACATAATACTCAGAGCCGCACTGGAGGGATGGCACAACGCAGGAGGCAGAAGATGTGTTACACCTCAGCTTCAGGAGTCCCCTGGAGACTGTGACACTGTAAGTTAGAGCTCCTTCTGTTGGCATCCAAGAGACAACGGCTCTTAAAGCACCACTATTGAAAGCTACTTTAACATCCACCGGTGCATCAGGACCTGTGGTATATCAATTTGGAACACATAAATATAACTTAGATTATGGCCTACAGGCATGATCTTTTTCATAACTAGAAAACTAAACAAAGTTTTTCTGGTGCAGACCCTACCCTCAATCATGTTGACAAAATGACATTTTAAAAAAGAAATAGTTCTAGTTGCCCACTACTGAAACTCCCTCCTTATTTGAATATTTGCTTCTCACAATCAGAAAAATCCTCAAAATCAGTCTAAGTTTGTGTAACCCTTATCCAGACCTGTCCTGGGTGCAACTTTAGTGACAGTAAATGGTATCTTTGCCTCAGTAAACATAGCCATGTCATCTGAGCTTTCATAAACTTTGAGATGGGGCAAAAATAACATGATCTGAAAATCTACCCAATATATCTTTGAAAAACATAACACAATCACACATACACATAAATACTTTCTGGTATATTTTTGCTGTGTTGTTTTTGGAATGCTGACTTGGTTTCAGAAAAGAAAATTTCTTACTTGTTCTTTGGTTATATGTGAAATCATCTCCAGGCATCCCATTGGCATTCCAGGCATAAGCCTTGATAGTATAGAGAGTTCCTGGATCTAGATTTGTAAATATCAAGGAGGTATTGGTGGTGTTCTCCTTCAGCATTCTGCCCAAACCATCTGATCTCATGAGTGACACAGAGAATCCAGCTGCCATATGCACAGCTTTCCAGCTCACTGCAATGGAGTCACAGCTCGGAGAATGAATAGACAGAATTGGAGCAGCCAGGACTGTTGAGAAGGAACAAAATTAAGCTTTTGGTTTTTCAGTAGTACAGTTTGAAAGGACCAAATTTGAAATGAATACACAGAAACAACAATCACTAACCGTGAGAGACAAATTCAAGGACAACAAAACCAGAAAAATAAATTAATGCAAGATTGACAGAATTGGTGCATCAATTATTGTATAGCACATTTTGTAAAATGAACAAAAGTTGTACAGAAAATGTGAAGGGCTGCATATGTTGAAGAATGAAAATCACCTTGGAGATACTGCATTTCCTGTCCTCTGAGTTTCACACTGTCTTACTATTTACTACCTTTGGTTCTTTCTTAATTTCTTCTATTCCTTCAAGTTATGCCTTTTGTTAAATACATATATTGGCACAAACTCTAGTAAAACTCCCAACTGAACTTTTAACTTACTGTACCATCATAAAGTAAACCATTAATTCAGACTCTTGTCCTAGTCATTAAGTCAGATAGCTGAATTCTAGTCTTCAAAAACTGAAAGAAGAATGTGATCGGTACAATTTAAAATACAAGACTGTAGTAATTCAAGACTGGTACATGCATGAATGCTTTATATTATAATAACATTACAGAATTTGAAATAAGATTTTGAAAGTCCACCTGTTTTTACTTTTCTGAAAGGTGAAGGCTGGCTTTTTCCTCCTGAATTTATAGATCTGATAGTGATTCTGTACAAGGTGGCAGCTTTCAGTCCCGTCACTGTGCCTGGAGAATTTTTTACTATAGTTTCAACGAAGGAATCTCCATCTTGTGCAGTCAGCATATAGTTAGTAGCCCCAGGTACTGCTCTCCATTCCACTGTGATACTGTTGCTAAGTTTTGAATAAGCTTGGTCAATAACAGGTACATCTGGAGCTAAAATTGAGATAATGATAGACATAAGGAAGTTGGGAAACTCAGCCCTGTGGAACACTGTGTGCTCTGAACATTTCACAAAGACAAAATGTAGGACAAATAGTCTACACTTTCTATGAACGATTAAAAATTAAGCTAAATGGACTTTCAGTGAACATTAACGAAATACACAGAGTCTTGCGGTATTCTAGACCAAATTTCATCTGTCAATAAAAATACACTAGGACCATGAAATCACTATTGAGAGATAGCATTAAACTTAGGTTGCACTGAGAGGTTCTCCTTTAAAGCCAATTAACTATATTACTAACTGAAGCAATATACAAAGCAATATATACAAAGAAGAAATGCACGTTTATACAAAGCAGTCTGAAATAGGATGCTGAACCATAGGCATTTCTATATCAAAGCAACATAATGTACTCTAGTTGGAAAGGGAATGTGGGGANGAACCATAGGCATTTCTATATCAAAGCAATGTACTCTAGTTGGAAAGGGATCGTGGGGGCTCATCTAACCTCTTGCTCAGAGCAGATAAACTTAGCTATACAATAACATGACAAATCAAATATTGTAACGAAATACTTTGGTGTTATGTTCTGCCATTTAGAAGGAGCTCTTGTGTACTGCAGACACAAAACTAACTACACAGAGTGTATTTCTTAACCACGAGTGATTCCTGTACAGAAATCAGGATTTTTCATGCTAAAAATCAGCATTTATAAAGCAATTCCACATAATGCAAGGCTGCAAAACACTAGAAGAGAAAAAAAAGATGAAATGAAGGTACATCCCACATAAAATCAAGAAAAGAAATGTAGAAGTATTTGGGACGAAGTAGGTGCCTTGAGGCAAACTCGTTCATAGCAAGGCAGCTCGTGGGATTTGGGAGACCTTAACAAGTATTATACACAGCTGCTCAGCTAAGTGCTAACATCTGTGTGCTATATATTCTCTACTTGACTGTTAGGCAAGACTTAGACCTGGGTAAGGATTTCCTGCAAGGAAATTTTTATGAATCATTACTAAAGACTTTAAATATTTTAAAACAAACTAAAAAAATACATGGTGCAGTATTTTGCTCAAAGATTGTGAAAGACCCATCTGCAAATGTTCCATAGGCACAGTCAGACAGAATATCTGGGACCATTTTTACAAATGGGGCAAAAGAGGGTGTCTGACTGTAACTGATAAGACTTGCTTGGGACTAAGAGCAGACATTAACGCTGAGTTGAGTAGCTGTGTATAAAATGCAAAACACTGGAAATATTTGTGCATAGGATATTGTGCTTCTTCTGGTGTGGTTTTTATTTTGGTCTTTTTGGTTTGTTTGGGTTGGGTTTTTTTGGTTTTTTGGGGTTTTTTTTTGAGGGAGTGTGGAGGTGTTTTCTTTTGATGTTTCTTTTGTTTGTTTTTATAATTATTAAAATATACAACAATTAATTGGGAGCAGATGTGGGACAGTGTGAATCCCATTTGTAGCACAGCTATGTAATGAACAGCAGAATTAGTTCATCTGAGTGTTCTCCCTGGCTCACACTAATATCAAGGCACAAATCTGAATATTTGTGCAAGTCTCCAACAGAATTGTGATTCCTAAAATTAAGATTTAAAATTTATAAAGACATCAATGTAACTTTTTAAACCTGAATCAAACACGAAAACAATTTTTTTTTATAAAGCTGCTAGAATTTGCAGAATATTTTATTAAAAATGAAAAAAGTGTGTTCTCTTCAGACCCATTCAAAAATAGGCAGGCAAAACCAAAATACCATTTTGAAGATTTACCTGTGTTTGCTGAAAATATCTGAAAAGAAAGATGTGACAAAATTAGAAATACAATGTGAAATATTTTATTTCGAAAATTAAAAATCTAAGAATATTAATAAAAACAACCTAAAATACTACGTTTATTAACACATTTTACTGATATGATGTATTTGCTCAGATTCTTTAGGCATGGAAAAGTACACAACCAATGACATTTGGTACAGGTATGCAGATTGTACTGTATTTTCCCCTCTGAACCTGCCTATTGATCCCCTTCGCAGTTGTTAACACACTTTGAAAGGCCCTGGGTCCTAATATATTCTATTATTTTTCGGTCACATGTAAATAGTGCAAAACTGTAATAGTAACTAAATACCGACGTGGAAGCGGATGTCTGATACTGCTCCACCCTAACTTTTAGTTTACTTTTCTGAAGAAGACAGTATCATTACTAAAAATAGCTTTGCAGCAAGTAAGTTGCACTCACCATTTCTAGGCGGCTGAGAAGCACTCCAATAAACGCTAATGATTTACTTTTCGCACTGCGCATCTTGTCAGAACTTCGTTCCAGTTTCACACGGGGGCGAGCTGAGGCCGATGCCCAGCGCTGTTTCCCAGCGCTGCAGTCACTGTAGGCGCACTCCCCCGGGGAGAGGAGGTCGCGCTGGGCTGGCCGCTCCTCCCTGCTGGACCTCAGCCGGACAGCGGCCACCAAACCCTGGTGACACGGGGCCACCACAGCACTCGGCTTCTGACCGCATGGGTGGTGGGGGTTTCTTTCCTTCTGTTATAGGATGCAGATTCTCTATGGTTTATACAAGACTCATAAAATAATTAATCCAAATTAAATTTGCTCTTCGGCTCATTGTCTATTGCGTTTTTGCCCATTTACAAGGATCTTCTTTTCTGTCGGGCATGATGCCCTCGTGGTACTCCCCTTTGAATGGCACACCGCCATACAGAACGGGAACTAACTATTCTTCCTCATACCTGACGTTGTGCAAAGAGAAATTTTCCTCGCATTCCTTCGTATCTGTTCCGGATACTGGTTCCCCTTTAGCGAACACGACTTTATGTCTTCAAACTCTAACTTCTGACAGACTACTGTAGGGCGTCAACAGCTGCTGTCGTTCTGTGACCCCATAGTGTTTTCCTTGGTGGTTTACACGCATGTCGGCGGGAACCTGGGGGCCGTTTTCGTGAGGGAGCCCCGGTTTTCCCCGCGAGGGGACCCGGGACCAGGGCAGGTTTCGCGGAGCCACCCCGGCCAGGCAGTCTCCAGCTCCCCCGTGCTCCCCACACCGTGCCAGGGGCCGCCGCGGGGGTCGGGAGCGGTTCCCAGCGTCCCGGGCTCACCTGCGGATGAGCAGCAGGAGGCTCCTTCCTCAGGGGGCGAGCCCTCGTCACCGGGCACTTCCCCAGTGGGAATTTCGGACCTCATGGTGGTAGACGAAGAAAGCCTGACTCCCGGCGGGCTGGGCCCGGCCGGCAGGAGCCGCCCCGCCCGGGATCAGGCAGCGCCCTCCGCCGCCGCCCCTGAAGAGGGAGGGGAAGGTAGCGCTGCCAGGCGGGGCTGGCAGCAAGATGGCGCCTGCGGTGCGGGGGCTGAAGAGCTTCGTGTGGCAGAGTGAGTGACTGTGGGGCTCTTTCCCCGGCCCCGCGGCGGGAGCGCCCTGGGGCCGCTCGGTGGGCGCGGGCCGGCCAGGAGCCTCCACTGCTGAGGCGCCGGCTCCGCGTAGCCCGGCGTACGGGGTCGGGGGTGCCCCCCGAGGGTGGGTCCGGGGCCATTCCCGGCGCGGCCGGAGCCGCGCTGCGTATCGGAGCTGAGGCGGTGGAGCCAGGTCGAGGTCGGGGTCGGGCCCGGGCGGCTCTGTGGGCAGCCGGTGTCCGGCGGAGGCTGTGGGTGGCGGCTTCTCCTGGCCATTACAGGTGGTGACTCGGCGCGCTGGTAGGAGGTGGCTGCCCGGGCTTGCGGCGTTGCTGCGGATGTCCGCAGTGACAGCGCTGCAAAGAGACGTTTGTGCCTTATTCCGAAATAAGGGTGAGCTCTGCAGCCCCCCGGACCGGCTCTTAAAGAGCTTAAACTTAAGTCAGCTCTTCAAGCACTTCTCTGTTACCTCCGAACATCTACTTTTGGAGAGTGCTTCGGTCTCAGAAGGGGCTTTCTGCTTTTTCTCACGGAGCGGCACTTCCCACTTTGTGTTGAGCTTCACGGTAGAAAAATCTGAAGGTGTTCCCAAGTAGTCTTACAAATGAACTGCAGATTTTTATCTCCATGTTTAGGAGCAGGTTCTGCTGGTGTTTGTTACAGAAAATGAAGTTGTAACTGCCCCCTTCCTTGCCGGAGTAGAAAGGCTTATAATATTTCAGGTAGTGTGAGACCTTTGGGGAAAAGGCATTAGCAGCCACCTCACCCCGAGCTTAATTATACTGAGGTTGTGACTCCATGAGCTGCTCAGCCAGCCTGGTGGCTGTCACTGAAATGGGAAGGTCCTGCTGCCGTCTTGTCTTTATTTTTCTCCTCTGCTTCCATCTGAAAGCTGCAATCTGGTTGCTTGTGTCACTGGGAGTGGATATAGAAAATGCAGACAAAAAGGAAATCAGACTGTCCTTCTGGTGTTCAGTGCTCAGTTGCTGGCACCTGTACTCTGTCTGTATGAATTAGATACCTTTGTTTAAAACTTGACCTTTAGAAATCTCCACTTCTGCTGCTTTGCTTATATTGCTGTTTTGCTCTGTTATTTGCGCCTTTGTAAAGCCAGCGTTTTGTCCTGAGATATTTTATAGAAGACGTGGACCTTAAAAGGAAGGACTGTGATCAAAGCATTAGTGTGTCATTAAGGGCACTAATTAATTAATGGTGTTGCCAGTGTGAGGAACAAAGATTAGAGTGACAGAGAAGCAGTGTGAATAATAAAACATTTATATTGTAAGCTTGGTTAAGAGGAATCTTCTGAAGTGAATGCTTTGTTGGTCAGCTACTTCCTCTTGTCTTTCCAAGACTGCAACAACAATGAAAATCGATGAACTAAGTTTCAGACATTGTCTGGCACTTTTTAAATGGGTAATCAAAGGCCATAAACTGCTACTTCCTAATGTTTCAGCAAACATGTAAGCTGGGGTTTTTATTAAGGCTGATTTGTCTAAAAATAGTGATGCTGATGTTTTATGTAGCAGCTTGTGTCAATGGGTGTCTTGTTCTGCTCTGTAAAGAGGCACAGAAGTTACACCTGTGGTGTGTGGAATTCAAGCAGAAGTGTGTGGAAAAGTTAATTCACACAAGTTTGTTGTCAGTTAAGTTCACAGTTACGGGGACAGAGAAAGCTACCTGTATTTGGGAGGCAGTAGTTCCTGTAGATAAAATAATGAAATACGCTGAGAGCTACTGTATATAGTTAATCTCTAAATAAAGACCTTTCCACAAGGAATTCTGTCATTTATTTTTTTTTCCACAACTCTAAATGATTTTCTAGACTTGTGTAATAAGTTCTAGCCTAGCCATAGATAGCTATATTAATTTTTGTAAATGATTCAGCATTCCTGCAATTCTGTTTTTTGTAGCACTTGCTTACAGTCCTTTCTTCAGGAAGTGTGTTATAAATGGATCATTAATTTTCCAAGGTGTGGTTTGCTTGTTTTTTTCTCCTGCACAGAGATCTGGCAGCCTGCTGTTGTGTCAGGGTTGTGTATAGTTCATACCTAGACTGTGAAGTAAAGTTAGAAGAAAAAATGCCTTTCTAAACTAATTGAGTGTATTCAGAGAAGACAAAATCTGAAAAGGGAGTTAGGGTGTATGGTTGGTATAAAATATGTGAGAAGAAAGTGAAAGCCTGGACAAAAATGGAGCGCTAACCTGGGTTTGGTTTTGGTGTGTGCAGAATGCTTGCAGGAGACAAATGATTTTGAGAGCCTGTAAACCATTGTAGGCCAATTATTTGGGTGAAGCAGCTGCAGGTTGAGGGCAAAAGAAGTAACAGCTGGAATGTCGCAGGAGCAAGTACACGGTGTCTGGTATACTGGTAGCTTGGAATAAAGTTTTATTTTATTATGGGAGAAAACTGACTTCTATTTTTTAATTGCAGAAATGATGCTCAAGACAACTGAATTATGCATTTGTATGTTCTGGTGTCTTTTATAGGCAAACAAAATAAAATATTGTAGAAAAAAAATATTTGACATTTTGGACAAGGTTATTGGGTCCTCAGTTTATTAAAAGGAATTCTGTGTATTGCTACAGACTATTTAGTTGGCAAGAGTGTTCTCAGAAAATGGGAATGTTAATAAAACGTTCACGTGGTTAGAAATTTTTATTACACCTGTGTACAGACCTAGAAACAGGCAGGGACAGTTTGTGGCCAAGAATTCTGTGGAGGTATTTATCAGTATGGGGTTTTTTTATTTTTCTTTTTAGGGTTCTGAACATGTGAGTCTTAAATGGGTGAATTATTTTTTCTTTCTTAGTAACAATTTGATTCCTCTAACTGGTAAACCGTTTCTTCTTACAGAGCTCAAATCAGCAGTATTTGATGACTTTAGAAAAGAGGAAGAATGGAAGGTACAATTTTGTTATAATTTTTGTAAGAATTCTGTCATCACTCGAACAAGAAATCTGTATCTCTGAGTAGAGAACAAATAAATAACATTAATGGCTGGCATTTTCACTTAAGATTGTTTCTGGCCAAGTAATAGATTTTACTTTTGGTAACTCAGATCTCTGTATAATACATACTGAAAAATCTAGAGGCTAGTATAGGAAGAAGAAATGGTTAGTAGTCTATTATTTTTATTAGTTTTGAAGAAAGATTAGAAACTGTCTTTATCTTAACTTTCCTTTTGAAAGACTTCTACTTGATTAATTTCAAAAATTACACTGCACTGCAGTACACAGGGAGCAGGATTCAGCAGCATGATACCGGTTAGAACTGCTTAAGCTATAAAACAGTTTTTAAATATGTGCAGATATATTTGACCAGGCCGTGGGGTAAATTAGCAGGAATTCAAAAGACTTGTGTCCAAGTGAAAGCTTCAAAGTACTTTCTAGTATGAGTGGGGGAACAAAGAACTTATTTTAGATGGAGCTCATCTTTGCAAATCCTGTACATTGGGAGCTGCCTTCTGAGATTAATTTCCCCCCCCACAATGTTGGTGTATGCAGGTAATGAAAAAATACAGAGTAATAAAATAGTTTCCGTTTCAAACTTCTATGGCAAGTTGTAGAGGAAATGACAGGGGTTTAATATAGCTGATAAATTTATCTAAATACTTGTGTGGCTTTTTTTTTTAAATATGTTTAGATAATGCTTTTAGATGATTACACTACTAGATTACTGTCACTGTGCTGCAAAATGACTGATCTACTGGCAGAGGGTATCACAGGTAAGCATAATTCTTACTAATACATCAATGGCAATATCCTGGTAAGAAAAAGGGAAAGACTGAAATTGATAGTACCCTTGCAAGAAATTCTCTTTATTTGGTTGATGAAGAAAAGTAGTTATGGGATATTAAAATAGTAGACTTTCCGGCTTCTACAGTAATTAGCCAACTGTGGTGTTTTTTTAAAATTAAAAAACCAAATCTTTCTCTGCCTGAAAGCTCAAATCCCTTTTAAAATATTTTTTTCTAAAGTGTTTCTGTAAGGGTTTTCTTTCCCCCTTTGGTTGCTTTTTTGGTGTTTTGTGCTTTTACCTTTTTTTTTTTGTCTGGTTGTTGTGGTGGTTTTTGGTTTGGGGTTATTGGTGGGTTTTTTGGGAGATGACAAAGGGTGTTTGTTTTCTGATGCCTATTTTTGAAATTGAAATAAATACCCAAAATGTAAATGAACCAGTTTCTAATTAGCTTTAGGTCTAGATTTTCAGAAATGCTTATGTAAGAGGGCAGTGTTTAGACTTGTTTTTTTCTTCCACAAGACTATTCTTACTCCAGTTATTCAGCATAACATGATTATTCTGGAAATACAATAGCAAAGCTGTATCAATTTTGCTTTTTGGTGTGTGTTTTAAATCATAAGAAGTGCTACTTATCCTTTGTGAGAAACTTTCAGTGAGCATGTATCCTCTTCATCAAGAAGAAACCTTTTATTTTTAGTGAGTACTCTGCTGAATGGAACCTGTCTTTCCACATCCAGATGTCTGACATTACTTATCTTCCTTGTTCCTCCCCCACAAAATTTCTGAGCCACAAGAACCTCTCTGCATTCTCAAGCTAGTGTACTGTAACACTATATAGTAATGACTTTATTAAACAGAGAAAAACAAGAGATGAGTGAAGCTGATTTGCTGAAAATGTCTTAATTTGTGCCTGCAATTATATTGAAACAGAGTAATTGCCCAGGAAATAGGCAAACAAAGGACAGAAGTGGCTGTAGTCCAAAATGATGCCCTGCATAATTTCTCTCCCTCTCCTTCAGTGTGCTGAAGAAAAGAACCATCTTGCCAAGGCAGTTCATACTGGGCCACATAGTTTGAGCATGTTTGCATTGCCATACCTTCTGTTGGAGGGCAAAACTCTGCTGGTGTAGAGTACCCAGGAAGAATTTGGTCCTACAACTTTGGTTGTCACTAGACTGAGAGTTGAAGAAGCCTTGTGGTAACCTTCTGTATATAAAATAACAAAGAAATAAATCAAGGCTCTTGGCAGAAGGTACATCCTTACCTCTAATATTGTGGACAAGTTGATTGCTATTACTCTCTTCTTATCACCTCTGTATTAATATATGTACAGTGTTTTCCTTAAAGATGCATAGTGCTCTTAATTATAAAAATGTAATGTTTCTTACTTTATAGTGGTGGAGAATGTATATAAAAACCGTGAGCCTGTCCCACACATGAAAGCAATATATTTAATAACTCCCACCAAAAAGGTTAGTATTTTAAAGTATTGCAAGATCTTTCAGACTGAAAAAACAACCTTATTTTAAAATGTTTATTTAGTGTGTACAGCTATGCAGTATTTAACTTCTGCATTTTCTGTGATACTCCTCTGTGATGCCTAATTTCCCCAAATGAAAAGACAATGTAGTGCCATCATGGAATGTGTTGCAAACATGTACCTTGTGGTCAATGGAGGCACTGTATCATTGCTTAGCAATTGTAACTTCACTGAAAGATATGTTGTATCACATAATGATACAATACATTGAAAAATAGAATTCAAAGTAATGGCTCTAGTAAGAGATTACTGTTACTTCCCTAAAAATTCTTGAGAGAATAGATCTCAGCACTGTTACAGCTGGAAAATGATGCAAATACCCTGAATTGTGTGCTTACTAAAATGATCTTGGTGCATGACTGACCACCTGTAATTGTTTGTTATTCTTCATCTGGAGTTGTCTGGAATGTGAAGAAAGGCAAAACACTGGCATGATGTTGTGTTTTTTTTTTTCCCCTCATTTTTCCTGTCCCCATAAGTCTGTAGATGGACTGATTGATGACTTCATCAGTAAATCATCCAGCAGATACAAAGCAGCATATGTGTATTTCACTGACTGTAAGTAAGCTTTTGGGTTGTACTTTGGTAACTTTATCTAGGTTAAGCAAGTAAGCTCCTCACCTCTCTTTTCTGTGGTTGAGTACATGAAAAGTTTGGGTCCTGTTTCTTGCAAGAATACTTGAGACTCGAGTCATTAACCATCTATCTGGGTTGCCAGGCTGTGGTCACCATGCTGTGTGGCAACAGTAATTTCTTTCACAATTACCAGTCTTGATTGTTCTCCACCTCTGCTTTTAATTTAGGTAATGTAGTTTTATTTTTAAGTATTCCAGTCTTCTCCTCTGTTAGAGAGTGTGGAGAAAGACAATTCAAGTAAAACTATGTATCTCTACATAAAAAAAAAATAGTACTAAAAACATAACTGCATGAGAATTTTCTGCAAGAGCTGTGTTAGTAATTGGTTGCTTCAGGTAGTTCCTTCAGACTTGTGAGCCAGCTTTTTCCCTTCCCTGAAAGAAGGAGCCTGCTTAGCCCTTGCATGCACAACATAAATTGCATAGCAGGGACAATTAGTGGGAATGGGGTTAATGTGGCTGCACGTCCCCGCAGTCAGCCAGCGTGACTAAAATGGTGTGTAAAGAGGGCAAAACAAAAAACCGAAATGTGCTGCGGAAGGCAGAGACTGAGTTGTGTCTGTCTTTGTGGACTTCGCACATCTGCTACTGGATGTTCTCAAAGAAGTATTAAATTACTATCCAAATTCTTGGTTTCTTGTTTAATTTCATGCTGAAGCAGCAGTTATTGTTCTGGAAAATACTGCTATCTTGCTGTATGCTCCTTGGTTGCTTTCAGTTTGAATACTTGCCAAAACCTTTCCTGTTGAGAGGAATAGATCCTGAATTAGAGAAATAACTCTGTCACTTCCAAATCTGTGTAGTATTTGTGTCATTCATGTATTACTTAAATTCAGTTTCTAGACTGGGATTTAATGTAACCCGGAAGTGTGGTGGAACACTTTAGAGACCTGTAATTAAATTCCATATTTCTGTGTTTTGCTCTTAGAGATGTACACATTATTTCTTTTTGTAGTTAGGGAAATGTTTTTGTCTCTCCTACATGACAAGAAATAGCAGAAACATTTACTTTGATAAAATCAACATCCTTTACAGTTGCAGACTGCTAATGAGTGTTCAACAACTTTTTGCTTGCAAAAAGCCGGTATAAATTGAGGGTGGTGCTTCTCAAAAAAGGTCTCATAAGTGAAATATTGATTACGTGTTCTATTTCACTTTAGGAAGAGTAGGCAAATTTTTTTGTGTGTTTTATAGTTAATTGGGTCTTAATTTAGAATTGTCTGCTGTGAATGCTGTATGCTAATGAGTGAGCTGACAGCTGTAATAGTACAAATTATTTATACTTAAAATCTCTTTTTTTCCCCCTAGTTTGTCCTGACAGCCTCTTCAATAAAATTAAGTCTTCATGTGCAAAATCAATAAAGAGATGCAAGGAGATCAACATTTCCTTCTTCCCTTATGAGTCTCAGGTAAGTTTAATTCTTAATCTTAAGAGTAGTCTGGAGTATTATTTTCAAGTGCTGCTGACCTCCTAGAAAACAATTAAATAGAATGTAGCTTTTGACTGATGAACTTTATGTGAGATATTTCCAGTGCTTGCCTATGCTTTTCAGATGAAAACAAATGCTCTTGTATTAAGAGGTTTACTCTTTGCTGTTGACCTCTTTGCAAGACTTGGTGTCAGTTGCAATAGGGAGGTTAAAGAAGGAATCTGTTCCCTAAGAGAAGGCAAGTATTCCAGTTTGTCTTTAGTAAGCTATAGTTTGTTACTGCTCATATTGAGGTGTTACTTTGATAGATTGGTGCATAGGAATAGGAGTAAGTAGGACTTGGTGAAAATCAGAAAAGGAGAACAAATGGACTAAGAGAACTGAAGGGGAGTGGAACAAAAACTACTACAGCTTGACAGTCTTTTCAGTGAGAGGAGAACACGGAAATCCCTGTTTTCTCAATTAAAAATTTAGACTGCCAATGGAAAGCAATGGGTATTTTCCATGTGAATGCACACAGTAAGTGTTGAGAAATAGTTTGTTGCTCATGCCCTTCATCAGACACAGAGGGCTGAAATGCACACTGATACTCAATAAGACAGTGAAGCCTCCAAGCTCTGCCCAGTTCTGGGAGCTGGAGAACTAACCACGAATGTATCCCATGTCAAACATTATCAACGTATCAAGAGTGACAACTCATATGTATACCAAGTGGCAGGTGAATACAGGAGAGATTGCTGCTAGCCCTGTCTCACTGTAATGCAGTTTCCTGGTTTGAAGACGCACTCCTTTTTATTATAAAGGGTTTTTTTATTATTTTGATTGAGAATCCATCAGAGGATGATGAGCATGGTGGCTTGTTTGTTTGCTTTCCAGTGAGGTTGATGTTTACAAGTTTTGTTTCAAACTGTTTTTGGGAGCCCTGCCAAAACTGCTCTACTGTACCAAATAAAGCCTACAAAAATTTTGGGGTCCTAGTTCTCTGGAGGACTCACCATGAAAGCAGAATCAGGACTACTTTTCTGAAGCTGAAAATAAGCAGCACTTAGGCTGGGCAGTGCTCTTCTTGTTTTTACTGTGGTTTTGTATTCTCAGTATCTGGGGTTGTGAGAACATTTGAATCCTTAGCAGAGGAACAGTGTTAACTGGTCTGGGATGCTAAGAGTAAATAATCAGGCTGAGCTCTGGGCAAAGTCCAGGTGATTATCTACTCGAGTGAAGCAAACATCTTTATCTGGATGGACGTTTTTCTTTGGCTCTGTAGTTACAGAGTCCATCTGAAGCTAGAGAAAATCCATTTACTGACAATGGGATTGTTTCCCTGTTTGCATTCCATTTGCAAAACTGTTGAAAAAGCTTTTCATCTCTGTAGTACTAAGCTGCTTTAATCAAGGTTTAATGCATTTAAAGAATTTCAGCTATTGAGGGTGAATTCTTCATATTAAGAGCAGATACAATATGTAAAATTTTATTTTAAACAAATTTAACCTTGATACTTTCTATGATCATTCTAGTATTGCATTGTATGGCTCTGTACAAGACACTGAAGGGTGTTTAGTTCTTCCTGTCTCTCCCTTCCTTCCATCTGAACAAACAATAAGCAATTTGAAAAATAGAGTATTTTATGTAGGAGAGTAAAAGGGAAAAATTCTGAGAACAAGAAGAAGATGAGCTCAGCAGGGCAGGGATAGCGGAATAAAGTGTGCGTTTGTTTGGTTTTTTTTGTTCTTAAGTGTGCTATGTATAACTTTTACTTGCAGCATATAGTTTTAAATTATTAGCAAACTTTTTACCAGGTGTTTTGGCAATCTGCAAGTTAGGCCTTTTTTTTTTCCTTGCTTGTGCTTTACATAGGTATTTACTCTCAACATCCCAGATGCATTCTACCGCTGCTACAGTCCAACTCTGGAAAAGACAAAGGATAAAGATGCTGTACTGCAAGTAATGGCTGAACAAATTGTTACCTTATGTGCCACACTAGATGAGAATCCAGGAGTACGATATAGGAGGTGGGGTAAAATTAGTGTTTTATAGTAATTGCTTTCACTTCTAAGGCTTACCACATTGTTTGGTCATAGCTTGAGGCTGCAGTATAGTCTGACTTTTTTTTTTCTTGTAGTTGTGGATTAATTGTTTTTAATTAAGGAACAAGTCTGAAATGTGGAATGATAGGAATTTGTGAAGGGTAGGTAGAGCAGTGTTTTTCTCTGTGTACATGCATGTAACAGTACTTTCTATACCCTGTCTTGTTCTGAATGGCTTGTTTCATGTCTGGTCAGTAGGATGTCACTGATATGCTGCATTCTTGTATGCCACATGCATAATCCTGTAACAGAACTGCTGCTGTTCGGCCATTTGCAGCTCTGCTTGGCACCAAGGAATTCAGAAATTGCTGTGGCACATGGGATCAGGATTTCTTGTAGTAGAGATATTGAGAAGAATGCCTCTTTTGAGCTTTGAAAGGCAGTACAGATTTAGTATCTTTGAAGTCAAAGTAGGCTTCTGGAATTGTATTCAAGGACTGCATTCTGTGGTGTAATATGAAGTGGTGTCTTATTCTCTGCAAAGGTAACAAATAACTGCTTGACTGGTTTTTTTCTGTTCTTTCTCTTTTTCTTTCTTCCTTTCTTGTTTGCCACCTCTGAGTGAAACTTTAGGTGCTGGGACATATGCCAGCTAATGTCAGTCTTTTGGCTGAAGCTGTTTCTACTGAGTGAAATACCTGAAGCATTCAAAGAGTGAAATCATTAATGTAAAAGTGAAAATATATTGGAAATACTTAGAATGGAGTTCAGAAACTTGTGAAACCAGAGGATCAATCTAGGGAGTTTTCTGTTTTAAAGGTAGCATTTTAGTGTTCTCATGAAGAAATGTAAGTTATTTTTGCATGCTTCCTTTTTTCCCAGTGGACCATCTGATAGAGCCAGCAAACTTGCACAGCTTGTTGAAAAAACTCTTGAAAACTACTACAAAACAGATGAGAAAAGCCAAATAAAGGTAGGAAGTGAACTGAAATGTTTGCTTTTTTTTT
>VXAZ01009789.1:3408949-3476619 GCA_013399875.1 Gymnorhina tibicen | reverse complement strand
TTTTTTTTTTTTTTTTTTTTTTTTTTTGGTAAGTCTGGGGGAAAAAATAAGTCTTTGGAATATTCTTTAACATTTAAGTTCTACAAATCCAGATCTTATTTAATAATAAAGGCAACTAGTTGCCATTTGTGTATGAATGCAAAGTAGAGGTAATAACTGTTGGAGTAAATCTGTATTTGTGTGATCAAACTGATTTTATTTGAAAAATTAGCTCCGTGATAATGTGGGGGGATGCTGCAAACCTTTAGATCAGTGGATAAATGTTGTTTTAATATCACCTTCTATGAGGCCATGTGTAGAAGCGGCTTCCTGCAGAATTGAAATGTTTCCCCTGAAGGGTTTTATTGTCCTCAAAGATACAGCTGTTCACATAAATAATGGTTTTGATCTGTCACTACAAATAAGGCCTGATTAGGGCAGCTGCTTAAGCTCAAAACCATGGGGTACACCATTCTGACTGTATGACTTTGCACTTTGCTACAGAAATAAATGTACCTGCTGCTACTGCCACTTTACTAAACCCCAAAATGAAACTTTCAGTTGAATGTTTGGAGTTTTTTCCTGTATTACAGCACTATCTGATCTGCAATACAAACAGTGAAGTTATCTATGAAATCTCAGTGGACAGCCTTTTTTGGGGTTTATTTGTTTGTTTTTATTTTACATTTTTTGTTCACTAGATGAACAAAATTCAAGTTTCTGAGTGCATCACAGTGGGCTAAGAGCATTGCCTTAAAATTAGTATTTAAAACCACTGTACGTAATTAAAATATTTAAATGCTTGGACCATACTGCAGTGTTCTACAGTTATTTTTCTAAAAATATGTGCAGTGCTGTGACTTAATGCAAATAGATTTAACATGCATTAACTTGGTACTGTGTGTCTTAACTCTGTGTTTGTTTGATGGCTTTCTAGGCTAAAACCCACTCCCAACTAATAATAATTGATCGTGGCTTTGACCCAGTATCAACTGTACTCCATGAGCTCACCTTCCAGGCAATGGCATATGATCTGCTACCCATTGAGAATGATACTTACAAGCAAGTACTTAAAAAGAAAAGCTAAATAGTTTATTCTTGATTATAAAATCTTTGAAATTGTTTACTCAGTTGCACTGTGGCAATATTAGCTGCTTATATTGCACAATGGTTGCTTGACTCATTGTTAGTCTTTCTTCCTGGATTTGTAACTTCATCTTTTTGTTGACTTCCTCACTTAGTTGAGATTAGGTAGGATCTTATTACCATTTTTGCTAAGTTTTGAGTCCAACAAGTTACATTTTTTAAGAACTAAGAACCTTCTACCTCTCTGGAAGTAAAGCCTTGGTAATGCACGCTGAGATTATCTAGATTTTCTTTCATATTCTCAACTTTTTTGACCAAACAAGACCACTAACTAAATACTGAGAAAAGCTAGGTTATTTCTCAGGAATGCTCACTTTTATAGCTCCAGTCATTTAATTTGTGTAGTTGTTAAAATTTACGTTTCTATTGTAAATACACATTTAAGTCAATCACGTTCAGTTTGTAAGCACTATTTGGAGTAGTGTAATGTGAATTTGCGTGAGTTATGTGCTTTACTGTCTGATTGTTCTGACAACAAGGATTTTGGTAGGACTTTGCTTTGTGATGGCCCACTACAGCAAAAGCGACCTGATGGCCTCATTGTTCATCCAAGCAAAGAGGAATGTGTATCTTCAGTCAGAAGCACTGAGTGAACATTTTAATAGAAAGTGTAGAGTTCTATGAATCCGGGTTTGATTGCTAGATATGAAGATGTAGCTGAGTATATTTTCTAGGTAGTCATTAACCTTGTGATTTTTTCATTCTTCTGCTTTCTGGCAATCTGCACTGTGTGAGTTTCTTTAAATGTGAAAATACTATGTGGCATGATTGCTGTCTTGTTTTAGGTTTATTGTTGTTTATAGTCATGTAATAGCTGCTCTGTAATGCTGTGCAGCATGTTTCTTTTATATGTGAACTACTTTGTCCTGCTTAGCATTTTGTTGGTGAATGTGACTTCATTTTCCTTCAGTTCCAAAGTCTTGTAGTACACAGAGAAAGCTGCACTCGGCAATTGCAGTGTGTATTACTTTGTGCAGTTTGCATTTGAAACCAAAGGGAAGTTGACATTGAAAGCTGAAGAGAAATTGAGGTGCATGTAAATGTGTGTTTAAAACTGTAGTTACTGTTGGTTTAAAATTATGTCCAGAAGCTCTTGCCCCAAAGAATCATTCTGAAATTCATCTGCTGCTTCTGTGTTCAAATACGTAATCTGTAAAATCCTTCTGTAAGTTATATTTTGTTGCGCAATAGCTTGGCTTGTAAATTAAAACCTTTGTCTATTACTTCTATTACCATTTACATTGATTAAACTGTTACAAATAGTACTGTAATAAGCAATGAGAATTGTGGGAAACCCAAACCCCAAATAATTGTCTGAATTTTCTCTTGGAAGATACAAAACAGAAGGCTCTGGTGGGAAGGAAAAGGAGGCAGTTTTGGAAGAAGATGATGACCTGTGGGTGAAGATGCGGCACAAGCATATTGCAGATGTGATAGAGTATGTGAATAAACAACAAACCCAGCTGGGTGGTTTCCGTGAGAGGGAAGGTGTTTGAGCTGTTCAGTAGGAATAAAGGCAGTAGTGAACGTGGTTTGCAATACAGATTGTATTCAGTTAAGTAATCAATGCCAGGAAGAAATCGTGCTTCAAAAATACAGTATGTACCCAGGCATGCAGTTATGCTAATGCTCTTACAGTTCTTGAGGTAAATGGAAATCAAGTCATTTCCTGGCAAGTATTTTCAGATATTTTAAATCTGAAGGGATTATTTTGCATACAGTACTTCCAAGCTGCTGCATCAAATGACATTATGAAGACATTGCAAATAGAATGTTTAAAATTTCCTTTGTAAAAAATCACTCTTTTCTCTGAAGATAGACCTGTATTTCAAGCTTTTACTTTCATTTAGAAGTTCTTGTTGCACAATTCTTTCAAGATTTTAAGAAAAGATTTAAGAACTCATGTGCTGTTGCCTTTCATTATTTTTTGCTTTTCTTCAGAGAAATACCAAAACTTTTGAAAGAAGCTTCATCAAAAACAAAAGCAGCAGAAGGAAAGGTAAGTTTAAGTTGAGGTATTGTTTTTCCTGGAAATTTAGTTACTTTCAGCTGATCAGATCCATGTAACTCATGGACCTATTACAGAAATTAAGGCTTTTCTCAACTGGAATTTTGAGGGGTTGTGGGGGAAGCAAGGCTACAACAGGAAGGGAAATAAGCATGTCATTCATTGGGGGAACAAAATTTCAACTTGTGTAATTTCTTCACAGTTATCCATATCTGCTCTGTCCCAGTTGATGAAGAAGATGCCACTGTATCGTAAAGAGATTAGTAAGGTAAGGGGTCTTTTGTAATGACAACTTCACAATAAATGAATCTGTGCGGTTTAACTTTGTTTTATTGAAGTCTAGTTTTATCTGTCATTTTCCTGTAGTGTGCTGTATAGTTGTTCTCCAAGTTAATATGTTAACCTACTGTAAAATTTAGAGAAGAAAACTTGTTTCCACGTGTTTCATTTTACTGTGTAAAAAAATGAAATCATTTGTGTGCTTTGAGGATTGACGATATCATAACAGTTTCATGTTTGAAAAGGTATTATAAGGGTCAGTCTCTAAGTGAAGGGGAAAACACAGAAAATGCGTGATGCTACTGAAGGATAGTTGAAGGACTGACTCTTGAAACCAGTAAAAATGATTAATATGCTAGGAAAAAATGCAAGAAAAAAAGGCAGCTTGTGAATTTCTTTTTCTTTTTTTTTTGTTCTTTCTGCCATACAGCAAGTTGTGCATCTTAACATAGCAGAAGATTGCATGAGCAAGTTCAAACCTAACATAGAAAGGCTCTGTAAAACTGAACAGGTATGTTTAAAAAAGTCACAAACCAAACAACAACTTTGCAAGTATTGCAAGTACCACTTTTTTGTTTGCAGGAATAGAAGCTTGTTTCGATTGACTAAACTACTATGTCTCTTGCCTTTATTTTGTGATCGGTTCTTGAGGTGGTAGTCTTCAAACTAAGTGTAATATACAGGGCTGTTAATCTCCCAGTAAGGAGGCGTTCCTAAGAGTTTTGGGGTTTCTTTTGTTTTGAAATCTGGCTTTTTGTATAAGGATCATTGTTTTTGTGGCTCAAAACTCCCATGAGGTTGCTTTAATATGTTGTGCTGAGGAAAGCCCTTTATAATGTCTGGGAAAAGCACCTTTCAGGGTGAGGCATTCCATCAGGGTGACTAACTGACATTTCTAAGAATTCTAGATAACACAGAGTTTTAAATGTTTGAGTGTTATGTAATGTTATTATAATGCTGTAACCATTGAAATAAATGTCAGATTTGTCATACTGAGTTTAAATTGATGCAGCTTGATTGTTTCCTGAAACCTGTGGTTTCATTAAAATGTGTTTCAAAACACACAAAACAGCGTTGATTTAAATTTCTTTAATGATTTTAACTGTGGTATCCATTTCTATTTTTTATTAATTTAGGACTTGGCTCTTGGAACTGATGCAGAAGGTCAAAAAGTAAAAGACTCTATGAGGGTCCTCCTTCCAGTTCTGCTTAACAAAAGTCATGACAGCTATGACAAAATCAGAGCTATTCTCCTGTATATCTTTAGCACAAATGGTATGACAATTTGCCCTGGTTTTTTCCCTCAGTGCTATGGGCTTGAACTCAAGTTTTAGGATAGTATAGTGGTTTTAGTTAACCTAAGTCTGCACTGGAGTTGATAGCTGGGTTTGAAAGAAATGCTGTCCATCCTCTGTATCTTCTCTCAGATTAGTAGCAAAGATACTATTGATAAGGAGTTGAGATGTAATTCAAGTGCAGATTCATACAGTGTTTTAATATTGTTCTTATTCTTGCATGTGTGCAATAGTTTGTTCTCCTATTTTCACACAGTGTTGAAGCTGTTAAATGGGGAGCTCCACATCCATTGCATCCTGAAAATTAAGTCGGTGGGGGAAAATGTGTTGTAGAGATGGAGCAAATTGGTAGAATGTTGTTCTGAGGAATCTGTAACAATATTGAGTTCTGGTCTCAAAAATGGGCCATTAAACAAAATTTTATCTAAAATATAGTATTATGTTAAACTTAGACTGGCCTCACAGAACAAACAAGAAAGTTCTGGACTAAATAATAGCCCAAATGTGTGAGACAAAACTGGTCTTACTCACAGTCACTTGGTAATTGTTGTCTGTTTTCCGTATATTGAAGGAACTACCCAGGAGAACTTGGACAAGCTGATCCAGAATGTACAAATAGAAAGTGATAGTGATATGATAAGAAATTGGAAATACCTTGATGTTCCTGTTATCGCTTCAGTAAGAATGTATTTATTTATTTTGTAGTTTCCTACCATCCAAGGACCTACATCTCTTTCAGCAACTCGTAGCAATATTATCCAGGTCTGGTTTTGGAAGCAGATAATTACTAGGAATTCTTTTTTTTTGTAATGTGTTTAAGTGGTAAATCCTTTGAAAATTATTCATGTTGTTTAAAGTAAGATACCCACGGTGTTCCCTCTCCAATTATCAGATGATGACTTGAGCTATTTGGTTTTGGGAACTGCCAACTTACTCAGTTCCTTGTCTCTGAAGTTAGTATTTCTAGTGTATCCTGAATTCTAGAGGTATTAATTATTGTTCTTTGTCATTATTATTATTTCTTTAAAATCTCATACTTATCCCCCCTCCTTCTGCTACTGACTGCTAGTAAGTTTCAAAAACCCAAACACTAAGTAATACAACCATATTTTGAAAATCTTTTCAGTTTGTTGCTCAGCAGCATAAATACCCAAGAAGGGACCGTTCTAAAGAAGAAACCTTTCAGCTTTCTAGGTGGACTCCGGTTATCAAAGATGTTATGGAGGTAAATTTGACCAACTAATTAATTCATGGGTGCAGTGCAGAAATTTATTCAAGTAAGCTGTTATAGCCAATCTTTGGAATTTCGTAGTATTTTGAGTTAATTTTGTTAAATACATCTGGTGGGCAAAGTGATCACTTCTAGTCTGTCTCTAAAATACAACATTAGACTGCTGTTAGTAATAGTCCTTATTAGAGGTCATTTTAAAGGTGAGGCAAATGAAAGTGAAAGCCGGAAGTCTTTTAGAACAGCTTGTCCTGGGATTGGCAGTGTTTGGTGTAATTTAAAGATCTGTGTCTTCTTGGTTTTAACACCGACGGGTCTTTAAACTGCAGTTCCAATCTAAACTGTAGTGTGGTAGAGGCTGGGAGATGTTACTTGCCAGAAGTGTCGTTTCATTGTTCTTAAACCTCTTCCTAAGCATCAGTCAGTGACTGATGTCACACAGGATATTGAGTTTACTGGACCTGAATCTAACCCAGTGCTGTCATTCATAGATTCCTGGTGGCTTTCACATGTTCATTTCTGTTTTCAGGGGACTCTGACTTTTCTCATACACTGCTATATAGAAATTAAATACACTAGTGCCATTACAGATGAAAAGCTGCTAGTGAAATATGAACAGTTAATTTAACAGTATGTTTATAAAAAAGTACGTGTACTCCCAATTCCTTGTGACACACAAAACACTTTTAATACATTTTAGCATTATGTGGTCTAGCATTTTGTCACATAGGAGTGTTATTCATGAGATGCTACTTGCAAGTATTTGTTGAGCTGCATGTGTTGGCATGAAATTCCAGTTAGACATCCTTTCTGAAAGCTGAAGCTTGGTGGGGTTAAGGTCTGTATGGCTGTTTTAAGTGTGTCTTTATTTTGCCCTTCAGGATGCTATAGAAAACAAATTAGATTCAAAAGACTGGCCTTATTGTTCCCGGTGTCCTCCCACCTGGAATGGTTCAGGAGCAGTAAGGTAAATGGTTTAATTTCCTGAAACATAATTTACCCAGATCTCAGTATTGTTATTTACATTCTAAAATGTTAGGGAAGTGTGCTTACAGAACAGTGAAATAACATATGTAAGGTAATGCTAATGTGCCAAGCCTATATATTTATTTAATCTAAAACATACTCAACTTGGTTGTTATTTTAATAATTCTTAGTAGTGTATAGCTTTTTTATTTGTAGTATCTCCTTTTGCTTCAAGGTTAGAAATAACATTTCATATTCCCAGAATGAGAAGTATAAACTATTGAGCTTATTAGTGTGAAGTAGTTTCAGGAATGAATGTTCAGTACTGTGACTTAGGTAAAAAGAATGTTTTACTTCTGGAAGTTATCTCTGCTCTGTTAGTAGTGGTGACATTTTTGAGGTTAATGACTTCAGGAAGTAAAATTCATCTTCTGTAGGCTCTCATTAGGAAATATGGGCCTGTTAGGCATTTGACCCCTGTCGTCAGGGAGTGGTTTAGACAAGTCCAGCAGAGTTGGAGACCTTGAAATAAATTCTCTCAGAAGAATAAATTCTCTCAATAAATTGCGTATTTAATGATTATCATTGAGAGGTGATTTTTTGAATTTTTTTTTTAGCTCGCATGTATTCTTCCTTCTTTCTCTTTTTAATTCCTCTAGCTCTTGAACCTCCTGACCAATACCTGCCAATCTGAGAGCTTTATCACTTTTTGTAGTGTTATTTAAATGGTGAGACAATTGAATAGAGACTGTAGGAGTGTTTCTGTCACAGGAATGCTCACTAAGAGTGTTCCTGTTCCAGGAAAGATCACTGCACTAATCAGATGCTGGAATTCAGGGAGGGAAACATTAAACATATCCTAAATGTGGAAGACACACTTGAATTGGAATTTGTACCTTACTAAACAAAGACAAAAAGTAGAGATATGCAGCCTTAAGAAAATAGGTTTTTTACATCCACTTCTAATCAGACTGTTGGTGGTGTATCCTTAGGTTCCTGGATATGCACTAGGGTGACCAGTGCAAGGGAATACTAGAGCAAGTCCTTGTACACTGGAACTTGATCTCTGTCTTATAGGCTGGGGAAATGTGGGAATCTTGAAGGCACTCTACAGAGAGAGATCAGGACTGCAGATGACTTACCCTGAGTCTGCAATTACTACATGTGATTTAGACTTCTAAGAGCTTCAGGTTGCTTTTGTTTTTCCTAGCTATCTGAATCTGATTTGATAACACCCAAATATTTTCTTTAGAGATTCTCTTCATGTTCAGAGACTGAAAAACCTAAGACTCCAGCTATTTCAAATGAACTTCTCATGAAAAATGCCACTGGAATTGGTAGCATGCAGAATTAAGCTGCTTGGCAGGAGTCCTTGGCATGTTAGCTGTGTGTGCAACAAGGTTTTTGTTCTGGATTTATTTTCCCCCGGTGATACCTAAACAGTTTGTGTAATGTAATAATTTTAAAAATTTAATAAAAACAAGTTATCAATTTATCTAAATACTGCTGCTGAAATTATAATCAAGCCATGAACTGCGTGACAGAAATTACTGCTGCTTTTTGAGCATATAATTTTAACCAAAAATTAATCAGGCTAGCTGTATAAATGTCATCTCACGACATCTTTTGCAGCGCACGCCAGAAGCCTAGAGCGAGTTACAGAGAGGAGCGGAGGAGCAGCGCAAGGCTGATTGTGTTTGTGATTGGGGGAGTCACGTACTCGGAGATGCGCAGCGCTTACGAAGTTTCTGAGGCCTACAAGTCCTGTGAAGTTGTTATTGGTGAGCTTGCCATGGCAAAAGGGTGGGGTGTGTGCTGCACTACGTGTGGTTCTGGAAACTGTAAGAATCATTTTTCTTCGATCCTCTCTGTTGGTTCACCACACGAGTACTATAGCCAGTGTATTTCTTAAAACTGTGCTTGAAAGCATCTTTTCAGTTTATCTCAGCTGTTTGATGTTTGGAGGGATTTTTTTGCCACAAGACGTTAAGGACAAAAAGAACACTTATGCTCTACAGAAGAATTATGTCAGAGAAATATGTCAGTGCATAGCAACCAGGATTTCGAGAGACCTCTATTTCTTTGCATTACAGTTTCCTCACAAACTTTTGCATCTGCCTGTGCTTTACCTTCAGTGACACTTGCTACTCTCATTGCTTTTGGAAGTAGGAAAGCTGACAGACTAGTGCAAAATTGCTCACTTTAGAAGGAAGATAACTATTAAAAAACCCCAACAGTCCTAATCAAAATCCCACCCAAAAACCGAAACAAATAACCCCCAAACCACTTTTTCAGTGTAGCTCAGTTGACTTTGCAACATTTTCTAGTCTCTGTTGTGGCTACTTGAGAGGCTTTGCATAAACCAGGCAATGATTAACTGCTTATGTCCTGAAAACTCCCCTTCTTAAGATTTGGCAATTGGCAGCTGGTGTAGTAATCTCCCAGCACTTCAGAGGTAGTAAATGCTTGTTCCATTACCTGCTGTGCTTCAAATGAATTTTAAATGGCATTATAGGAAATAATTAGGTGCTAAAACATGTACATATATATGATATATCAGAACAGAGCTCCTAGATACAGAACCTTACCAAAGACCTGTGTCCATCTTCAGGGCCAGCTGATGGCTGGGTGCAGGGCCATCTAAAGCATTCTAAATTGCTTGAGATGTTTACATCTGGCATTTAAATTTAGTCTGGAGTTTCAGATGGAATCTATCTACCATCTACCATGATTTTAAATAAATACTCTTCCCTAAAACAATGGCAGCCTTGATTCTGAGATCTAGTCTCAGAAAATATTCAGGGTATTGTAGGTGTGTTTGTGTGTGGTTGGGGTTTTTTTTGGTTTATTTTTTATTTGCTGGTTTCATTGGTGGTGGTTGAGGTAGGATTAGTGCTGGTTCTAGTTTTGGCCAGCAATGGAAAGACCAGGACCAGGACAACAGTAATGTAGTTTAACAAGATTATTTCTTCATCTGGGACTTGTTTACAGCACCATGTTTAGTGTAGGTTACTCTTTCACTGTTGTATCTGGCACTCACCACAGCACCATCTTCGCTTTTGTTTAGAGCTGATTCTTGTAGTTTTGTTTCTAATCCTGATTTCTGAGGGAAGGTGATAGTTGCCAAATTTTCCACATGGATTAATGAAAGATTAACATTTGGCTATGCTCCTGATTCAGAACTCAAGGAATATTAGCCCATTCAGAGTGACACTACTTGTTGCCTTCAGAACTGTAGGGTGACGTTTCATAGCAGAAGTTATAATCACTGTCTATGAGAATAAGAGAGGCAGTTGTGCGTTCCTGAAGAATAATGTTAGTCAGTAAAAGCCAGTTTTCTGTAACTGCTGTTTCTGTGGAACACTACTGTTTGTGATAATTTTGAATGCAGATAGTTTCTTGATTCTAGAGTAAAGCCTCTCAATAACTCACCCTTTCACAGGATGGCAGGTTTCTTGCAGGCTGGGACAATTGCCCAGGTTCAATCCTGTCTTCCAAATAGAGCAGAGCAGGACTTGAAACTTGTGTTCAAAGTAAGAGTCCTGATCTGAATGTTTGAGTACGGGAAGAGGGACACTGCCTACCTACTGGTGACACTTCTGTGATGGTGCTTTATATGAAAACACTTTGAACTGTTGCACTTGTCAGTTTTCCAGGTACACTAAAAAACACTGGCGTGTAACTGATGTTTTAAAGAGGGAATGTCTGAAAGTCAGAATTTGACTGATACAGTTCATACTTATGTTCTTTTGTCAGGTTCTACTCATATTTTGACACCTAAAAGACTACTGGAGGAAGTGAAGAGCTTAAGTAAACCCAAGGATATGGTCTGCATTAAGGATGAATAGATATGGTGATGTTTATGATGCATTAAAAAGACAAACAGTATGTACATATTCTAATGGAACTGACTTTTCCAAATACTGCACTACAGTACTACATGGTTCCTAATGGGAAGTCATGTTGTAATTTAAATTTGCTGCTTTTGGGGGAGTAGAAGGCAGAGAGGTGAAGATAAACACATATGTTTCTTAGGTTCTATTTACTGTTATACTGGAAGTTCTTTTTCAAAAGGGCATGTTTGTTCCTAACTAATTATGCTAAAAGTTATTGTAATGATATATATACTGGAATTGTCTTTGAGAACTGTGAAACCTTTCTATAATAGAATTTATTTCTAAAAATGACTGAATTAAAAAGGCCTAGGCTCTTGGGTAGGGACTTCAAGACAAAATTTGTAAATATGGGTTTATGGTAAAAATGTCTCATACAAGTACAGTGTCTTAAGGTGTTATATTTTCTGTAAAAATAACTCACTGAAAAATTCTTTAAATATGTGTAATTGTGAAAAATCTAAAGGCTTTTTAGATGGTGCTGGGTAAGGTAGATAGTTAATCACAGAATTATTGAGCAGTTCCAGTCACAGTAAATAACTTTGGAGAAATGCTGTCAACCGTGCACTGAAGTACACTTTATATTTAAGTATATACAGAGATTATTACTGAAGCTTTTTAAAAAAGTTAATTTCTTAGCAAATTCTTTATGATTGTCTACACAGTCTGTCTGTTTCAGAAGCTGAATTGCCTGTGATACAGAAATTCCAAAACTAAGCATGTCTCTTGGAGGAAGTGCAGGCAAGGGGAGAGGAAAAGAAGGGAAGCAGTTCAGTCTTTCAGAGAACTTGGTAATTTGGAAAAGAAAAGCACAAAGCAAACAAAATGACAAAACCTGATGTATTCAAGAGAATTGACTCTTTTTTCTATTTTGTTACACGATAAGAAAGAAATACTTAAATTTGCATTGAAGGGAATAAAAAATCAAATTGTATGAATTCTGTAATACTGGTGATGTTTAGATTTCTCTTTAAAATCACTTAATTAAAATTACTGAACTTTTAAAGGGATTTTGTATTTATGTGCCTTGAAATGTTAATTTGTTGTGTGTAGAATCCAAGAGAAATGTCATAATGAAAAGGAATAGATTACTCATGGCTTTTTATTTACATCCTTTACCATGATGAATATTTATTTTTTGTTTTGTGATTTTGGGTTTTTTCCCTTTATTTTGCTCTCAGGTTAACTAATACATTAAGAGAATATTTTTGTTAGGTAAGTTCATTCAGATTTAATTAGAAGGTGGAAAAAGATCAAGTTCCCCCCCTACATCAGAGAGGAATGAAAGGGGAGAACATGACATAATGATTCTAAGATGTTGCAGGACGTGGGGCATGATGAGAATAAGTGACTGTAGCTTTCAAATGCACTTAAATGAGGTTGGAATTGAATGTACACTGACTTTTTTTTCAATAGGACTACAGAAGGAACACTCTTAAATCAACTGATTCATCAAATACCATGTACAGCACAACCTTAAAAAAATGCAGCAGAAATATCTATATTATTTTTCTGAGTTCTAGTTTATAACTCTAAGTATCACAGTAAAAATGCAGAGTAAAAGTACTTATCTAAGAAATGCTGTGTTCACTGTTTTCTTACTAAAGATTCGCACTTTGAAATTGCTGCTGGAAAATTACACTAAAATGATGTATTTCTTACACCTTTGGCAAGCAGAACCCAAGTTTGTTGTAACAGCTATATGTAGTTGCAATTTTTTTTCCCATTGCTAAAACTGAAAAGTAGTTAAGTACAGAAGAAAATAACTATTATCAGTGTTACACTTAAGGACTGAAATAATTGATTTCAGTAGTATATAAAATCCATTGTGTTGATACTTTTTCTTTAATTGCATGGAGTTGAAGAAATAGCAGCTCAAAATTTTGGATTACTTTTGTATATTTAGCAGTTAAGTCTTTTTCCAGGTGTCTCCTTCAGGCCTAAGTGCTATCACCAGCTCAGTCTGAAAGCTGATAATTCAAAAGTCTTAGTCTGGTTTTTTGGTATCCCTTACCCACTTGTTCCATCAGGCAAAGCAAAGCCAAATGTTACTGTAAGGGTGGAATAATAGAGATGCTTTATGATAGGAAATCTGACAGCAATATGTGGCTCAAAACAGCTTATGAAGGGGGTAAGTAGAAGTTGTATTCAAGATATTTGGGTTTTTTTCCCCAAGGATCTTCTCTGCTACATTTTTTCCAAATCAGAAATAGTTTTATCAAGATAAACAAAAACTTAGTATTTCAGAGTACACGTACAAGGTACATTATAATTTTGAAAGATCGTATTTTCAGATTACGCATCTTAAAATACTTACTTAATGCTACATGTGGGCCCAGCAATTGATTTTTTAAGTTGAATCTGGAAATCTGGACAAGATTCAGAACTGACTAAGGAAAATCAAAGGTGTGGAAAAAATTTCATGTCAAGAATGGCTAGACTAGGATCCTTGATCAAGGGGAAAAAAGATGATGGTAGAGTGTATGATGGAAGCCTCAAAAATCCTGTTAGTGTTCAGACTGAAGGGTTATCTTCCTATTCAGTGTGTGAAGTAACACATGAAACCTGCTGTTGTCAAATCAGAACAAAAGGACCTTTAGCATCTGAGCTGTCATGCAGTGATGACATGTTCTGAATTGTTATATGGGGGGGGAATCCTCAACATAAGACAAGTATTCATAGGGCTAATAAGTATAAATGCTACTGCTGATTTGGAAGGATTCTGGGCTTTCAGTTTGCCAGAGAATGTTCTGAGGAAATGTCACTACGTGATTGCCTTAATTCAGTGTGATCTTTCTTAGGCAGTTGCTGTCAGGCACAGGGCAGCAGGCTCAGGGATAAACAAAAGGTCTAGCTGTTGTGATGTGGAGAGATTTCTGTGAAAGAGATGAATCTTTTTTAATTGCATCTAGGAAGCTGCAGCAATTACTTCAACTCTTTAAGTTCATTTGCAAATAACGGGGACATTCCAAACATTAAAATAATAAAGCAAAACCAGGGATAATAAGCAGAGGCAAATGAAGTTATGAGGATTTGCAGTAAGAGGCTAAGGAGGAAAAGAGTTGAATGGTATTGTTGGCTTGTGAAGGGTGAAAGAAGCCCTGAAAAAAGCCATTGACTCAGGCTAGTGAGTAAGTGGCACTTGGCAGTGAGTTTAGCAATCACTGCTTGTATGAACAGAGCCTGGATTATTTCTGCATCCACCACTGATGAAATTGCTCAGGTTTGCCTGAAAATGACTGTCCTCTTTAAGGAATGCACTAGCATTTCTAATTTGTTTTTCATCAGTCTTTATATACTTTGGCTTCAGTGGATATAAAACAAGGCTGTTAACTGTCTGCTTGCTTTTAATCACTGCCGTGAAATGGTTGAAGGAAAATAATAGATGACTTTTCTTGACCCATTGAATTTCTACAGTATTTTAAAGTTTTCCAACCTACTTGCCATCAGCTAAAATCTCAAAGCCAGATATATCTGACAAATTAAGGACATCACATTGAAGGCACCAATTTAATTTAATACTGTTTAATACATAAACAACAGATGGTGTAATTTGGTCATTGCAACATGCAAGGAAGAGTCTTAAAAACAAGCAGCTCTCCATGTAGGGCACTCTAAAACCAAAATAATTCCAAATGTTGACTATGACTTGGTATGTTAGCGTGATGTTTGCTTCTAGATGTCTCAGGTACAGAGGCCGTTTTCTTCTCGTGTGATTAAGCAGCTGCTGTTAAAGTGTGGGAAGAAAAGATATGTGGTAATGATTGAGGTTTATTCTCACACTTGGGAGTGGGGAGAAATCAAAGTCAGAAAGTTAATTTTGCTTGTTTAAGCCAATTTTTATTAAGCTTTTCTTAAGTGAATACTTAGAGAAGGTATCTGTACACCGGAATGGGGATTAGCCAACCTACTGAAGACTTTCACTAGAATTAATAATTTGTTTTACAAATTATGAGTGTAAACATGGAATACCTATATGCTGTGGTTTGGTTTAGCACTAATAGGTACAGAACAGCTGGCAAAGTTAGCTAGCTGACTTTTTGGTGTTTGTATTCATCATTTTATTTTTGCAGATATACTCACACTTCAGTATGAACCAGCAGAACAATACAGCATTTGAACTAGGTAATTAAAACTGTTTTCTTTTAACTTTAGCTAGATCTTCTGAAACTGCTCGTACCATTCGTTCTGTAGCTTTCTTCAAACTGGTTGCTGTCTCTATGGCATGATCCAGAGTAGAACTTAAAATCTGTTGGAAATAATAAAATGTAGCCTTGTTAATAGTGAAGGCAAATGTATACATAGATATTGGAAAAAGGTGATGCTTAAGGTTTTGTCCATGATTTTCACTCTGAATACGTGTTGAGAAGTAACAATTGAGTTATGTGATGGACTGCTCCAGGATTCAAGTTGGAAATACCTGTTAATTACTTCTCTCTTTGACTGTATTCATTTGAACTGAGGGATACTTGCACCTTACTAATGTATCAGCTCCAGTGTGGTGCATGTTTTTGGTACTGAGAAGGCTTTAGTGAGGTTTTGGTAGTGGTTTGTCTAGCTAGACTTCGTTTCAGTTTATGAAACATAATTCTAGAGATAAGATCCAGTGCTATTTTTCAGTCTGTTTCACCATTTATACAGGGACTAAGTTGCATAACAACTTAGTACATACCTATATGAAGTAATATACTACTACATAAGCTAAAATGCTTGGGTTTTGAACTCCCTCTTGTCTTACCCTCAAATGGACTTAGACTGTAGGACATGCTTAGATTGTAGTAATCAGCTTGCTAAGAACGGGATGTTCAACAGCGCCGTGATGAAGGGAGGTAATCTTTTCAAGAAAGTTGTGTGGTTTTTAATTTTCACTCTAAAGTCTTACATTTGCATAGGAAATTGGCGTTTCTGCACTGGTGTTTCTGTTTCTGATGTTGATTGCAGATGTGCTTTGGGCAGATTTCTTGCTGGGTATGTATTGATGTGAAAGGATAATTTTATCACATGTGCTTGAACAGCAGATTTTGACAGGCTCAAAGGATTTCCTAAAGACACACAGAATAAAACACAAACAATTTAAGTAAGAAAAACAATTTCTAAACTATGAATTACAAACATACACCTTGATAGCACTTGGTTGCAAATTAATTTTATGGTGAGTGAAATTTTCCACTGAATTACAATGTAAAGCACAGTCCATCATTATTTGTGTTCCATCTGTATTGCAATAAGACAGAAAATGTTCTAGGATGCAGAGTAAGGAAATTTCTCATAATAGCAGCACTCTTTTGCTGCTGTAACTTTCTTTCTCAGTGTTCTATGCCATTGATTCTCAAGTGCAGCTGCTGTACCCCAGGCAATTACTGCTATTGAGTAAAGCTGTCAAAAAATACTGTGACAAAACTCATTTGCATTTCATTCTAGTCTGTGCTACGGTTAGGAATCCATTTTATTTCTGTCTCATGGTGTAATTTAATGGTAACAACAATTAAAGGTAGGATTGTTACTTATAGAGAAATAGCTGGTGGCAAACTGAGCTGCATCTTAATAATACAGGCCTGCTTTTGAGTTTCTGAATGGGAACATCCTCTTAAAGTGGGGTTTTTTTTTTTTGATTACTAAATGTGTCAGCTAAAGAAGTTTACATTTTTACTCTTGATTAAATTAGGAGTGAAGAACTACTCCGAGAATTGTTTACACATGTTCTTAGAGTATTTTAATTTCACTAAAGAGTGAAATTCTAATATACAACATGCACTGCAAAAGATAAAACATTGTTCCTACTTATGATACTGGTGTGTTCTTTTCATGCTGTATCTTCAGCAGTGGGATTTTCTGTTGTACTACATAGTTACTGCTACATTTTACCTTTCACAAAGTCCGGTTACAACTTCACGTGGCTGTTTGGTTTTTTGAGCCTTTTGAGTGGAGATTCTCTTCTGTGAATAAGCTGGAGTTGTTGAGGCCATGTTTAAAACAAAAAAAAGGTAATTTTCTGTGTATTTTAACATTTTTTTTCTCTTTAGCATAAATAAAAGATCAAGTAACTATCGCTGCTGAATAAAACTTGAATATGTTTTAAAGCTTTCTGTAAATGAGGACAGACTAACCTTTTTGTGTTTGCTCTTGAGTTTAGTTGGCAAATGGAATGCAGATTTACATTCAATTTCATACAGTGAAAGACTGCAGTGGGGAAGTGTAGAATAATCAGTGTCATAATCCTAATAATTACATGAACACTACTTTGATTTCTAGTTTCACAGGATTGCTAGAGACAAGTACATAATTTATACTTTCTTCTTGATGAAATTTTATATGTTTCTTTAACCAGTTTTTTCTTATGGTAGAGAGAGAGTCTAAGTGACTTTAAAAGGTAGATGTTCACCATCTAATTTTTTTTAAATTAGGTTTTCCTTGACTTTGCTGTATATCACACAATAGGAGTGTTGAGCTGGAATTTTCCTTAGTACTTGTTTATACTACGTTAGGTAATGGCTGGCACTATAAAAGTTGGCACAGTAATGCCTGGTTTTCCTATTCTTTTATGTGGCTCTGCAAAATGAGATATTCCTGCCAGAAATGAAATATGAAAGGGATTCCTCTCATAAAGGACCAGGGAAAGTTAAATCTGTCGTGCATGGAGATTAAACTTGACCAGGTGTGTAAAAGTTGGATTTACAGTGCTAATGACTGCTTATACTAAATTAAATGTGGCCTGGTAGGTGCAGTGTGGCTTTGTGCCCCTTAAAACCTAGCCTGTTTGTTAATTATTTCAATAACACATCATACTTACAGGATGAACCAGAACTTTTTTTTCCATATAGCGTACAAGACTGAACAGACTCTTTGTAATTCCTGAGTTTTCCTTGATCTCTGCTTCCCCTGTAGCATCTGCATCTAAGTCCTGGAAATGGAGATGTGTTGTTTAGAAAAACAAACTATACACAATGTTTCCTTGTAGATGTTAATGTTTTTGCAATCACTTTACCTTTTCTCTCTCCACATAATCTCGTATTTAATGATTTGTAACTTAGAGTTTCACAGCTGACAAGGTCCTTGCTTTGTGAATCATTATAAGAATCATAGGCTGAGAAGTCTTCTGAATCGCTGCCTAAAATTCAAAAAATAAGTTAAAAGGGTCTGAAATATGAGAAACTTTGGCTAGTGTACTCAGGTCATTATTTGGCTTTCAGCACTGTAATTTCAGAGCCCTTTGCTGCCATTAATGCTACTGCAATTTGAGGAAGTACTTTTCACCCCCAGGAGGCTGGGGATTGAATTTGAGATTAGCTTTCAGCCCTGTCTGCAAGCCTTGAACGTAGATTTTTATTATTTTTTTGGTGGTGCTTATTTTCAGACCAAGAATTGGTTTTTTTTAAAAATGAAGTTCTCCATCTCCCTGTCCATAGTGTTATGGAAAGAGTGCAGCATAATAGGAATGGGATGACAATTTGACCAGCTCTAGTATGGCACTGCTTTAACTATTGCCCACAATAATGATCTCAGTGTATTACATTAAATTGAAAGGATATCACAAAGAAGTCAAGGACAACCGATAAAATGGTAAGAAAACCTGTATATTCCGACTTAAAACTGAATGTAGGATAGCTCATGCTATTCTCCTTTAGTTGCTGGGTACTAAAAGCTTCAGAATATTCTGCAGTAGAAAGGTAAAATTGTTTTTAAGCAGAATAACAAAGTTGAATCCAAAAACTGAAAATGGAAATACTGATATGAAATGTCTCAGTTGTCAAGCTTGGAATCACCTTCTAGAACATGAAATAAATGCACGTCAGAAGAAAAAGCAAAATCAAAGCATTGTGTGCATGTCACTGTCATGCTCTTGAAAATGTTAGCAGTGGCAATATTTGGAAACTTTTATAGAGTAATTCAGGTCGGACAGGACTTCTGGAGATCATCTGACCCTGTCCCCTCTCAAAGGACCAACTTAAATGAAGTTGCTTAGAACACTGTCCAGTTAAGTTCTGAGTATCTCTGAGAATGGAGATGCCACAGCCTCCCTAGAGCAAACTGTTTCAATGTTTGACCAAGTTAAAAATCTTTCATTCATATCTAACTGAAAACCACATTGCTACCTGTTGCCTCTTGGTCTGTCACTGACACTTCCACAGTGAATTTGACCTGGTGCTCTTTTTAGTTCCCTTTTTATTCTGAGTGGTTTGTGCTCTGCTAAGCAGTAACATCTGTTAAATGTACAATTTTCATCTTGAGACATAAAAGGAATGTATTTCTTCATAGGATTCCCTAGCAGGTTTAAGCACAGTTCAGACCTTTGTGTTGCCATCATGACTTACTCAGGTTGGTATCTGATAAATCAGTTGGTTTTCTCTGCATGAAGAGTGAAGATGTTCCAGTTTTTCTTTCCTGGATGTTTGTACTTCTTTTAGCATGGAAACAGAATGATGTTTTAATTGTATCTTAATATTTCTATGATGAGACTTTTAATCATATTAATGATTGATCACTTCTTAGCTGAGAAGAAATCAGACTTATTCACAGATAACTGATACAAGTAAAATTCTATCTGAAAAGGTGCTGAGCAGAAGTTTAAATTAATAATTAACCAGTTGCAAAATAATGAACCCTTTAGTTAAAGGACACATTCTGACAAAAGTGCCCTGACTTATCACACGTGTTAAAAATGCTTAAAAGTAGAGGTCTTGATGATCCTGTTTTTGAATAGTAAAGTAGTATGAAATCTTAGATACATCCATCTGTTACCACTGATAGTGTTTTGATACAACATAAATTAAAGATGACTTGGTGTCTTAGTAACTTTCAGCTGTTATTAAGGCTTTAATTTAATGCCTTTAGATAATTAAAGGAATATTTGAGATGTACCTTCTGAGAGAACACAAACAAAGTTCCTTGTTTGTGTTATTTGTTGTGTATTTTTAACTTAGGGTGTACAGGATCACCAAGTTTATTTGGAAAATTTTCTGCCCATTCATGAACATAATGATCAGAAGATTGAACTAATATTCTTTCAGTGACAGAGATAAAAGTGGAAGCTAGGTGAGTTTTACTGGACAGCTATTAACATCTACCCTGTAAAATAATCTGACAGAATTAGGTTAATATGACTGTGTTCTATGCTGCATGCATTCTTTTCCCAGAAGGTCTGCTTCTTTACTGGAACTTAGTTCAGTTCTCTTTTTTTAACCTTAGATTGGTTAAGGGGAGACCATTTATTTTATTTTTCTAATCTCATAGAGATGCTTAACACCTATAAAATACTTCCCAGGAGGGCAGAGATGGTATCTAGAGTTTTCACAAGGTTTTGATGGTTAATTACGTAAGGATCTGCATCCCTCCCTTTTCTTGTTTAATTAAAAATACCACACAAATACTGGCAAATTATCTTTTACTGGCACTGTACTTGGATCAGTCACATCCTGAATTTGTGTGGCTGTCATGAATTTTATACAGAAGTATGATTTAACTCCTAGGTGAAAGTGATGGTGGTTTTTTGACTGCAGGAAATACTTTCAGACTGAGAAAGTTAGGAAGATCAGGCTGGGAGGAATTCTTGGATATACAGTTATAGAATTCTGTAGAATTTTTGTTCTGGAAATATTCCTGTTGCTTTTCAGAGATTTCAGTCACCCCAATTTTCTTATTCAGCAAGTAATTTTACAGATATTTTTATAAAAACTTCAACAGCTGTTTCCAAGTTTTCACTTACATGTGAAGACAAAGATTGCACTTTTTGCCTTCTGAAGAAAGTTGATTTGTTGGTGGGATTACATCAGTTGTCGGACGTCCTTCTGCCTCATGGTTCTTGTGAAGAAATGGAGTTTCAGTACCTCTTCTTTCTGGAGGATCAGCAATGCTTGAAACCACCGAGCTCTGTCCAAAGTAACAGTAGCATAGACACAGGTGTATGTGGGCCTTATATTGCAAGGACACGACTCCTACCAAGCAGCATCTCCTCAGGTTCTCTTAACATTTTTCTCTGAAGCCCAAGTTACCTAAAACATTGATTATAAAAGCATTTGTTGAGATTTACCTGCAGATTTGTAGAAGGCAGTAAGATTTTTTTTTTTTTGGAGCTGGGGTGTATGTGTATTTATGATCTGGGACAAAATTACTATGAGGAGTAAACTAAATTTTCTATAGCACAATACTGTTTGGTCTTCTAGTAATTCTGCAGCTTAAGAATCTTGGACAAAGTAATCTTTCCTCCCACTAAATGATGGTGATTATTTCTCCAAAACAAAGCAGCTTTGCAGAAGTTAAATTAGCTACTCATATTTTCTTACTGTGAAAGAAATGCTTTTGAAACTGGAACTAAGAACATTCAGTATAGTTGTGTTTTTATACTTAGGTTTCTGTTACAGTTAATTACGTATTATGAAATTAATATTTCATTAAAAATACTTTCTTTTGAAGTAAATGCTATCGAAAAGCATCATGCTCTGACTAGAGGATGAATATACAATCACACAACTGCACTTAGGCTCTTGAGACTTGCATGAGTAAAACAGAGTAATTGTAGTATTTAATAAAACTCAGTTACCTCACAAAAAGACTGGGCAGATTCACAGGAAGTAAGCAAAGATGACAGGCTGCCTTTGCTGCCATCCATTTGTTCTTGAATGTCTTCAAGCTGCATGCCAAGTCTGAATATTCCTCCTTCCACCCTTCTAAATCCAATTGCAATCCAGTTAGTTAAAACTGTAGAAAGTGATCTTTTATTTACCATGATAACCATAGTGGACATCACAGTACATTTCCCATAGGAAAAAAAAACTATGGAGGTGACAGAGTCCCTTTAAAGTATTTTAATTAATCAAACAGACATCCCAATTACAAGTAGAATATATAAAGCCCAAGGTGAATTTTGGCCAAATAACTTTCAGTTTACTACATGAAGATAATATTTTCACTTCAAGAAAACTCTAATGGATAAATGAAGTAAAAGCTGTAAGACAAAGAAAATATACTGATATACTACTTAGCACTTCTCTTCTAACCTGTCAGGATCAAACTCTCCAAGGCTGATAGGCTTGTCCTTGTGGTTCTGCAGCTGTAAGTTGTGATGCTCTTCTCTAGCTCTTAAATATTTTCTTTCCAAGGCATGAAGGTATCTTTTCAGTTGATTTAATGCCTTCATCAATAAGAAATAATTCAATACAAAATGTCATGAAAATTTAGCATAAGTAGCTATCACTATGTCTTGGTATATAAGCCAGATGCTATTTGCAGTGCTGTTGGTAAGAATTCTGGTAGTTGTCTAAATTGAAACAGGACTGCATATTATATATTCACCTAATACTCTGCGCTGCTCTGTTATGGCCAAGTAAAATAATAAAAAAAGATTTCTGAACTGATGCCCTACATGTCAAGATTCCTAACTTACATGGCAACTTCAGGCCTTTTTTTAATAGTTTTAAGTTGGAATCCTTAAAAGATTTAAGAATTTGTCCACCTACTGGAGATCTGCATTTTTGCTTCTTAAACTCATACCTTCAGTCTGAATTGAGAAGAAGAGCAAAGGTACCTCCATTTGAGGTAAACATCAAGCATCTTGCCAGAAAATTTTAAGTCTACAGCCATTAAAAGTGCATGTCAGATAGCTCAAAATAAATAAATTAATTTACCAGATATTTGTCTTGTAAAAAGAATGTTTCCTCAGTCATATGCTTAGAGAAGTCTTCCACCTTCAAGACAAAATATTAGACTTCTATTATATTTATACAAATTTGTCAAATGAATATGGAATTTGAGCATCAGTGCAAAGTATATATTGAAAGAGAGCTCTTACTTTCTTAGTCAGTTGCTCTGTCTGATCCTGTAGTATTTGAGACATCTCTTCTCCTAGTGTTAGTTCTGGCAGTGAATCAGAAGGATTTAGGCACTGTGCTTCTACTGTACCAGCTGCTGGTAGTGCTGATGCTGCTGTTCCAGGCTGCAGTCCTACGTAATACAAGGCAAGATTGATCAATTGCAATTTCGGCCCAAAAGTATAATCAAATTACATTAAATGGTCATTTGCGTAGTTGCTGTAATTTTATTTACTTGCTTTAAGCAAACCATGTGTAGGTTGTACACGGACAGGAGCACGTAATGTGATGACATCAGGTGGTGTCCCAGTGTCTCCTGAGGAAATGGCAGTGCTGGCATTTGCAAAGTCTGACTGAGGAAGTATCTGTTAAAATGAGAACCTTCATTATAGATACAATGTATAGAACACTTATGGACCTAGACAAAAAACTTTAACTCAAAATACAAAATATTAATGAAATGTTTACTCTAACAGTACCATTTAATTTTCTGATGTATAGATGTATATAGTGTCTCGTATAAATACTTCAACTATTTCTGCTCTGTGTTGTGAAAATATAGAGGATTTGTATAAATGGGAAATACAATATGAAGATCACAAAAATAGTTTTAGGGGATAGTCATAGTCCTAGAGAGAAAGAAGAATGACTTTTAAAAAAAAAGTATTTTGAGAGATTTACCTTAGGATTAAATCTCAGATGGTCAATATGATTCTGGATGTCAGCATGCTGTGTCAGCATCTCATTTGCAGCCAGGAAATAACAGGGAAAACTATTATAACTTGTTGTATCTCAAGCAATTTACTAAGATGTAAATCTAGGAATGGAATTAAGAATCTGTAAAGCTCTGTGACTGAGCTCCATGTCAGGGCATGAAATTGAGCAGTGGTTATCTAATTACTAACAAACTCTAAAATAAATTCACTACAGTAAGAGAAATGTTGTTGTCAAAAAAATCCTTTAGAAATAATTGACTTGTCAATAAATACCAGTCTCAGTAGTTGAAGAGTGGTAGATGCAAAAAAAGGCAAAGATGTCTTAACATAGGCACAGTATAAAAATAGAATGTTGTTCTTAAAAATATATTTAAAGTACTTTTTGTGCATTTAAACATTTAAATATAAAACTACTAATAACAATTTAGCGAATTTCCTAATTATTTGATAGGATGCTTCAGCATCACAATCAATACTCCAGTATTAAATGCTGGAGTATTAAATAATACTCAGCCTTTAAACAATTGGTAATGACAGTTCTGTATAAAGTCAGTCCCACAAAACTTTATTTGTGAAAGCAGTTTTGAGTCAAGTGATGTACTCACTGATACCTACAGAGTGCCTATATGAACTAGTCATGTTCATTTTATGGGACACAGAGTACTGCCTTACAATAAACCACTCCTATCCAGTATGAAGAATTTCTTCAAGCATCTTAATTACCTGTAGCTGTTGCAGCAGCTCTGAAATACTCATTTCTTCTTGATTCTCTACTTCAGCAGAATTGACGTAATTCTTATTTTCCAAAATGTTGTTCACAGTTACTGATTTACTTAGCAGAATAGGAAAGGGTTTTGCTCTCTCAGTTGAAGGAACTGAGTTAATATTGCCAGGTGTTTTTGGTACTTTAACTTCTGAAGCAACTTCAGAGAAGTCAGGAAGACAGTGGTGACCTTGCCCTCGGCCATATTTGAGCTCACAAGGTGAAACTGTTCTCTTGAATAGGGCTCTCTCATCTTTCATGTTTTGAAAGGTGTGTGTATCTCCAGTCTCATTAACCAATTGTGAATATTGTGTGCACCCACACTTAGCAGAAGAAATATGTTTCTTTGAAACAGATCTATTTTCATTTAACGAGTTTTCATTTTTGTCACGAGCATTTACTTCCTTGTGCTTTTGTAAGGGATACTCCTCAGAGCTCACTGCCCATTGTTCATGCACTAAAGGGCCTTTGGTGTGTTCTGAAGGCTCAGGTTTGCTCCCAGTGTCATCGATACTTTCAGTAAAGGACGTCTCTGGTATTGTCTCACATTCAATTAAGTGGCATGTGCTCAGTAACTCCCCCCTAGAAAAATGACGCAGGAGGACATTGGACATCTTGGAGGTAGTTATATGTTCTTTGCTATCTGGTTTACTAGAACTACCAGCACGTAATTCCTTCTTAAAGCAAGCTTCACTTCCAGGCATTTCAGCTGAAAACATTTCAGTTGTTCCTCTGGTGCCTCTATGATGACTGGAGAATTCGTCAGGCTGTAGAGGATTTTCATAATTGGCTGCTGCTTTTATGTTTTTGTTATCTTCAGAACAGGCTAAGTTTAAAATACCAGAAATATCTTTTGTACAAGTATAGTCGTTCAAATTATCTAAATTATTGTTGTATTTACAGCTTATTCCTACATCTCCATCATAAACTAAGTAACCGTCTTCCTCTTCAGTTGCATCTGTGCTACAGCCTAATGCATCTGAAAATGAATTACTCGTTTGTGCTTTCATCCAGTCTGGCAGTTTGCACTTTTTTGTAGTCTCCATATCCAATTTATGTAGAATATCAATGCCATTGCTTTGCCAGTTATGGATAGAGCTTTTATTATTTCATGGATCAAAATCTGGAATGTATGAATAATAGTGATTTTATACTTAAATATACATGACAATAATACCTAGTTATCTATATACTTAATATTAAATGATCTCCCTACTGTAGCTTTTTTGGAACGCTCGTACTGACATGGATGCTTCCATATTTGCACTAGTGTAAGTCTGCATTAACTGCTGGAGGAAACAGGAAGACACAAATGACAAATGCATCGGGAATAGCAGCCGCTACCAGGTACCTGTCCTTGCTCATTAATCCCGCTGTAGCGGTAAAGCCAAAAAAACTTGGTAAGAGCGACGAGTGGTACTAGAGTTCAACTTCAGGCTGAAAAAAACCAAACAAATCCCTCAACCCCTTTCCCCCTTTCTCTCACCACTCTAAAGCGTTTCTTTAGTTTATGCTCCAGAGAAAGATCACAAACTTTTTTCCTAATTTACTTCTCGTCCCCGTGCATCAGATAAAATGCAATTAATTAGCAGCTCAGCATCATAAAATGCATTATTTCACCTTATCTGCAGTCGCGCTCGAGGCGGCAGAGGCGAACTTGCAGCCTCGCTTCCCTATGGCCACCAGTGCAGCAGCGCGGCCGTGCCATTCCCGTACGGGGGGACAGCGTGATTGCGCTACAGGGGCCGGGCCAGCGCTGCCTCGCTGCCCCTGGCCCACCCCCGGGACCGCGTTGGGATCGGTGGGAACACGATGCCGGGCGGTCNGGGCGGGCCCCGCCGCCCCTCACAGCCCCGCTCGGCCCCGCCGGCCCGGCACTCACAGCGCCGGCCCCTCGGAGCCCCGCCGGCCCCTCAAAGCCCCGCCGGCCTCTCGCACCGCCGGCCCGGCACACAGGTGAGCGGGGCGCCGGGGGCGCGGCGGGGAGCGCTGGGTGCTAGGACGGAGGCTCCGAACGCGGCACCGGCAGCTCCTGCGGCTACCGAGCGGCCCGGTGTGTTGGCGAATAAAGTCGCGGTGCGGCCCGCTCCGGGCAGTGCTGTGCGAGCCCGGTGCCGTGCGCCGGCAGCCGCCGAGCGCCCTTGGCGAACAAAGGCAGGAGGTGCCCGTGCCCGGCGCGGGCGGGTTGTGTGCCACAGATCGCCCTGGTGTCTGAAGGGAGCCGGTACCAGCAGGGTTGTGCGTCGGGCGGCTTTGGGCACTGGTGGTGTGATTAACGAGATGAATTAATAGAAAATAAAAGCATAAGGGCGGGAATGAGACAAGCTGTTGAAAGAACCGGAAACTTAAGGATCTGCAAGCATAACGCGAGGAGTGAGGTATACAGGGAACAAGCTCTAAACTCTTGTTCAAGAGTTTGAATTAGGCATTGTGTTATGGCATATCTAAACTCGTATTATACCAGACCTAGTGTCATTTATCTACTAGAGCGTAGGTTTTTCTAGTGTAGTTGCTACCCTTCTATTGCTTCGTCACTTTTTCGATGGAGGAGAATAGTAAATCAGAAATTGTTCTCTATCCCTTTATCCACCTGATTGTCAAGACACAAATTCTACGCCACCTTGAAGTTGTGGCCTTTCTTTTGCTTTAGAAGCTTTTTCAGCCTAATGTGCTGTTCTTGTTAGATTCTTGCCAGTGACTGCAGGGCTCTTGTATCCTGGGTTGCCATGGAGAGCTGTGCAATCATCTCAGAATTTGGAAGAACGTGCTGAGTCTTGCATCTCAAAAAGATCAGTTAAGAGATTCTAGTCTCTGCTTAAATTTTGTCTGGAAACTTTATACCTCTTATTTAAGTGAGAATTTTGTTAGACCTGAAAATGCTAGCAGAAAAGTCCTCCTCATAATACAGTCCTTCTGAATTTGTTGGTTATATATCTTTATAGTGTGTTAAAACTAATTTGTAGGCATGTCCAAGTGTGTCTTCTTATTAGTTTAATTAATGGTTAGCAAGTCTTCTGGACTGTGGTTATGCATCCCTCTTTGGTAGGAAGGACTTTGTACTTCCAGTTACTTCCGTATAAAGCTGGGACAAAACTTACCTGAAACCTAAGCTTCACTGGACTAGAAGAAACCTGTGTGGGTCTTCTCAGTTGCTTTATTTAGCATGCTGTTGTTTAAATGCTCTTGTAACTCTTTCAAGCATCTTAAAACTACTTAGGATTGCACATTCCTGCTACTCTTGCTGCAGACTTACTTCACAAATTGATGGTTCAAAGGTCAGACTAAGTTTTGAAAAGCTTTTTCCTAAAAAAAAAAGCTATTTGTCCATAGTTTTAACTACTGAACATAAAGGGAGTTCAGTAGTTAAAACTATGGACAAATAGCATTTTTGTCGAGTTTATAATTTTTTTGTTTCCCCTCATCTTCCACTTTTAAAATTTAATAGCCAAGATATTTGTACTTTTTGCCCTCCAGGTTTGTTGTAGCCTTTGTGTGATCAGTTTCACTTTCCACAACTTAGTCAGTCCTGCCCAGATCTGTAACTAAGCTCCTGGTTTCAGTAGCTTTTAAGGTTAACATCTCAATGAAATTGGTTTTGTTTGAGAAGTGAGCGATCATCTTAAGAGCTTCTGAGGGATCAACCTGTTATTGTTATTACTGCCCCTGCAAATAAAAGCAAAGAGAGATACCAGGTGCTAGAAAAACCCCTTAAACTTTTCTTTAGCCATTTAGTAGCAAGTCAGCTATACAAGTGATAATATCCAAAAAAGGAAAGAAAGGTATTATTTTGTGGAAGACCACAATATTAGGAATGCAAAATACAGGAAAAGCAGAAGTGGAAGGACTGGTAAGAGATGGTCTGAAATACATATAGTGTTGAACAGATGATTAATATCCAGTTGCCTCTTGGGACTCACATTTGGCAGTGTTTGAGGAATATGGTTCTTGTTCATATAATAAAACTTCTTTGTATTATAAACCTTTTACTAATAGGAAGGAAAGCTTTCATTCAGCTGGGTTACAGGGAATATAAACCACATGTGGTTTATAAAGAACACTCTCTAAATCTATCTTATTTCTTTGCTCTTTCTATTTGCTACACTATTTTTCCTCCTGTTGCCATGTTAGTATACTCTTAGGAATTTTCCTTGCATGCAACACTTTGGAGCCTGGACCTTATCTAGAGGTTGTTGGTTCGTTAGAGAACAGGATGTGCTACTGTGACCAATTCTATCAGTGTAATAATGCATGTACATAGTGGATAAACTGGCAGTGGGGGCAAAATGGGCTGCAGTCCAGTCAGTAGTCATCACACTGATGCAAGAAACTGCATTGAGTAGATTCTGAATAGATTTGCAGCTGCATCCCAAGTGTTGGAATGAATAAGCAAAGCAATTTACAACTTGGCACTTCAACAAATACTGTTTTCCTTAAATCTGCATAGGTGATGTGCTATCAATACACTGTACCTCGCTATAAGAAGCAAACAGTACAAAAAAAAACCCCACGTAGTCTTCTCACTATAGAGAGTGTTCATCCAGCACCACAGCTTTTACAGGTTGTAGCTGTAGGCTCGTTAGAGAGGATGTTAATGCCTGCTGTTAGTGCTTGGGAACTGAGGGGCACAGGTGATGCACCAAGCAGTGCAGCTGGCATTAACCGGTCATGGATCATTGCAGTTGTGTAATAGAGGTTCTGTGAGAGCTACACCTGCTCCCTGCAAGATAAAACCTTGCTGGAGTGGTAAGGAGCTCCTTATGCTGAGTATCTGCTCTGTCTCTGAATGAGCACCACAGTGCCAACTAGGAGTTTTGAAACAGCAGCTATATTGCTTCACTTAAATTGCTACTGTGTCTTACTGCCAGTGATTCTAAGGATTATTATTTTTTTTAAATTTAATTTATAGAATCTTAAGGTAACTTCTTCCATTTCCTTTTAAGATGCTTGTACAATGTTTGTCTTCTTTCTTTTACATACCGGGATATCTTTTTAAGAGATTTTATAGGCCAAGAAAGAGCTAAGCTAGGTGGAACATTTTATTGGAGAGATTTGTGATCAACTTGCTCTATCAGCTCATTTGCAAATAGCCAACCTTTTGTGCTGAACCCTTCCTATGTGGGGTTCTTTCACATTGAATAACATGCTCCAGTTCCCAAACTGAAGGTAGTCAAGTGTCTCGTTGCCTGGGAGAGGCCTCGTATATGTTAATTTGCATGATGAGATTGTCCCAGAGGAGCAGGGTTCAAATTTACCTTCAGAACTTGGTAACAAAACTTGCTGATTTTGGAGGAAGATGTTTTCAACTTATGCTATGAATAAAAGGATCACAAGTTACTGCTTTGTTGTGAACTGTCATTGCAGTCTATTGTGCCATTTGTACACTTAATTTTAAAGTGCTTGAATGCAAATCTCATCCCCAATTGCGGGACGTGTTGGAAAGAAGGCAGCACAATATTTGTTTTCTGTCTGTGAATGACAGTTGGTAAATAAACTTGGATCTGGTTCTGATAAAAAAAGAAAAAAGGATAAGGAATCCTAATACCTTCACGTATCAAATATGTGGAAAAATTCTGAGCTATTTTGACTATGATATTAATTTGCTCTGTTCTTGTATCTGAAATCTTAATCTTGCTGCATATAGAATTAGTTTTCAGTTGCCTGATTCGTTTTATGATAGGGATATTAGTTCTATTTTGCTGGCATTTCCTGTTCTCCTTTCTTATTTTATCATAGTGTGGGATTCCCCTAGTTCAGGATTTAAATAGATGGCTTACATTAACTATCTGCAGGAGTGTCTGTGTAATAAAAATACTCATGGTTACTTGTGTTAGCTACACTGGGTTCTTTGACCTGCACACTGGACAGTAATTATGTACATGTTTAATTAATGTGTTTTCCAGTTAAATACTGATTCTCTTGGATAAAGAAGGGAAAAAGGAATAAGAAGGATGTACATAGTTTGAAAGGCTTGGCATGTTGCAGACCTTTAGCATTACTTGAAGCCCCAAACACATAATTCAGCTAGGTGCTCCACAAACAGAGGAAGAATCCTCCTCCTAATCTACAGAGTATGTGGAAAGTACATACTGGAAATGCCAGAGGGCAGGTGGAAATGCTCCTGGTCTTGTGTTTGCCTTTAACAGAGTGCTGTATGAGCCAGGGCATCCAGGCAGCTGAGCCAGAGGTGGGAGTGCAGGGGCAACCAAGAGGAGTTAACCTTTGAAATGAAGGAGATGTACCTTCTCTTACCTGTTTAGAACCTACCACGAGCAAGGTCTGTTTGGTTTAGGGAACCAGTGAAATAAAGAAAACCCCAAACAAAAATCTTTGTGCAAACTGAGTGATAAATTAAATATTTCTGTTACCATGTCTGTCATAATGCAGGGCCATATTAGTAATTAGGTAATAGATGTTGGACTCTGCTCTGGAGCTGTGTTCCTCTAGTGTCCAGTCCATCATTTCACTTCCAGCTGTGGATGTGTTGAGAGCCTCAGTCCATTGTGAGCAAAATGTGTCTCAGAAATGCTTGATGCCTGTCATTGTTGTGGGGCATTTGTTTTTTTTTTTAATTACTCCTCTCAAGATTTAAAATTATCTCATTGCTAGGATATTTTAAAGATTTTTTTTAAAAATACAAATAAAGTTTCATAAACGACTACGATTTATATCTTGTGAAGTAGTTTTGGGGTTTTATACAATATTTTCCCTACTGTGTTTCATATAGTTCTTAACATTTTCAATAAAATTATTTTGCAGTCCTACTTGAGACTGTTCTGTAGATACTTGTGCTCCTTTGTCACTAGGGAGTTTCTGTTCCTGCAGTCATAGTGATGACTAAATTAGACTAAATTGATGAGCAAATTCAAATAATTGGACAGAAACCCTTTTCTTTCATTTGGGTTTATGTACAGTGCTAGAAAGAAATTAGGGAGAGGAATGAAGAAAAGAATCAGATTACTCAGGAGTTTGTGACAGATAATGATAGTATTTGTGTCATTATTCATTTAGCAATTATTTTAATTTTTTGAGTAGAGTTGTTGTGAGTATCCTAACTTCTATTATTGGTGTATTTCTGGTCTTTTATTACCTTTTGTACTTCTGTTGACTGTCTGGAAAGACTGCTGGTTACTGAAGTCATTAGGTCTTGGGCATTAACTGGCTAAAAAGGGAGATGGAATAATTTCAGAGATAAGGGAGTCAAGTTTCCCTCTCTCACTATAGTAATTCTTTTCTTTTGATTCACAAAAGGTAGTTAGCTCTGCATCTGTCAGTTCTGGTTACAAAATGCCTGTCTAGCCTTATGCTCTCAGTTACAATTTGGTGATTCTCTTTCTAGCTAGGAAATGATGGTTTCCTATATAAAAGATAGCTCTGTGCACGTCATTTGGGCAAAGGAGAGGAAACCTCATATTCCATTTTCTCTTAGAATGCTGTAAGTGAAATTCCAGGCTTGTGGAGCACTGCATTGATAGGATTAAAAGTCTGCTGAAAGAACATCACCTGTGGGCCAAAGCTAGTGCAGTACCCACCCCTTCCAGCCATTTCAGGGTTGTCTGCAATATTCAGCAATGGGCTTTAGATTCATGTGGGCCCATATTTATAAGTCAGCATGGTAAATATAGTTGGGGTGGAGGAGGAAGCATCTGAACTAAGAACATTAGATAATGGTTTAATTTATTTGCAGCTTGTCTGATGAGCCCGTGGCATAGGATGTTTAGGTGGGGTCTTTGCCATGCTCCGTAGTGATACAGGCTCTGCAGCACAAGCTCTATCACTCACACCTGGGAGGAGCAGCTCAGGGAGCTCTTTATGAACTTCAGCTTCCCTCTTCTGTCTATTAACGTGTGATGTGAGCTGCACTTGGATTGTATGCTGCAAAGTGGCTTGCATGCTGCTAATCTAGTCCTTTAAAAGAATCCCTGTGGTTTATTCTGGGGTTTTCTGCTCAACACAGAAATCCATCAGGAGACAAAGGCAGTATTTCAGAGCAGGTATTGCTCCACATCATCATGATCCTGAATAAAACCTCAAATTCACCTCATCAGTGAAGGTGGTTTCTATGTGCTCTCAGCTAATCAGCTGTTGAACAGCTGTCGAAAGTGGTGCAGAGAGGAGTTTAAAATTAAGCTGCCAAGAATAACTGGTGTTACAATAAACAGTGTTTCTTGTATTTGCATGATCCACTCTTATGACTAGTCACTTGTACTGTGCTCAAGGTTTGGACAAATTAACTTTTCTCCAGCATGGTACACATCTACTTAAAGGTTCATTTGCAGGGGCATATGTATTACTGCAGAAATGCTAATGATGATGCTGTTTACTATGTAAATACAATATTAAACTTGATGTGAAATTTTTAAGGGTTTTTTTGGTGGCTTATTTTAGGCTTATTCATTAATTCAGGTAAATTTAAAAATACCCTTGAACAGCATTGAAGACTAAAATAGAGAATGCTCTGAGTGTTACTTGTGCTATTTGTATTTATATGCTTTTTTTATATTTTGAAGGTCTGAAGCCAAGCTGATCTCTGTATTTCAGTAATGGAACTGTTGGTATATATTTGTTGTTGTACAGTCTGTTTTTTCATTCACAGGGTATGCAAAGCTCTGTTTTATTTTTAAATGATCTGGCTCAAGCTTCATCTTTTTTTTTCTTTCTTTTTCTTTTTTTTTCCTCCTACCCATGCTATAGTACCTTTCTGAAAGGAAATTTGAACTTAGTTCACCGTTGGGAAATTTGTCTTAATCTTGAAACAAGAAGTCTTTGTCACTAGTTTTTCTCAGGAAATGGAATTTGTGCAGTTGATCTGCCTCTATCTGTACTTTCCTCTAGTAGCTTTTGAATTTCTCAGTCGGTGATGACTTCATTTGGCAGATGCTCCTTTCCCACAGATTTGTGAGAAATAGCAGATGGGGAGAGAAGGCATGACTCGATCATCTCCTTTAGGGAAAGGCAGAAGGAACGGAACTGTTTGATACTGCACCAGCCCCCAAGTGACCGGTCAGGGTCTGTCAGCTGCCCAGCCATGTGACTGCATAAGCAAAGCAATACTCTGGATCTTCTGACAAACTCCAAAAAAAAAGGTGTGGGTTGAGGGAAGGAGCAAATGAAGTGGCTTAAAATGTAACGTTTTGAGGTGATGAAGGCGGAAAAAAACCCATCTTCTCTAGCTGTATTGTTATTATTAATTCTGTGTACTGCAAATAAATTGCAGTATTGGCTTTCTTTGGCTTTCTGTTGCTTGCTGATGAATTTTCACCTGTGCAGAAATATGCTTTTCTGTCAAAAGTTAAAATAAAAGCATCTACTGTAGACATTCAGTGTAACTAAGAATTGCAAACTGATTAAACTCATTGTCTACCATTGAGATAAAATTTATAGTATGTAATCAAATCATTGCTGAAATGGAAAATGCCTTAAAACGTGGAACACCTGTCTGGAAGCTGTGATAAGTAGGACTTATTAGCTTGCATACAGGCTTTTGGGAAAGAAATAGCAACTACTGTTTTATCACTGTCAGGAACTTGAAAAATACTGATTAGAATTAAAGACGGGGGAGCCTTGATATTTCTATAATTCCTCTTGAGAGAGAGTGAGCCTCATTCCAGTGTTAGCATTTGTATCACTGATTCAGTGCAGGGATGTTAATGGAAGGTTGAGATGTACTTTCATCATGCAAACTCCATCTGTGTTCATATAGCTTCTATGTAACTCTGTGATTTAATAGAAAAAAGAATGAAAAGTTACTTTCTGACAGCATTAAGTATATTTTTTTAGATAGAGAGTTGAATTGAGAAAAATGTACCTTTTTATTGATGGTTTCATTGAAGATCCTTTAGCTGTTTATAGCCAGGGTGGGTAATCCCTAAATATGGCTCACCATTTTCTCCTGAAAAAGAGTTATACAGTGCATGTTTTGTCTGTTGTGGGCTATGGAGTGGCTGCCACATTTGACTGCTCAACCTCTGCCTTGCTTCATTTGATATGGGGGTGGTGATGCTGGTGTTCGTTTCTGTTCCAGTATCAAACAACTGTGTAATCAGTAACACCACTTTAATTTTCCACTTCTGAAGGAGACCCAATCTTTTCTCTACAAGCTTTTTGCTGCTACTTCGAAATTACAAAAACCCCTAGAACTTCCTGTATTAGTAAAATTGTGCATTTTAAGGTTATGTATACAACTTCAGTTTTCTATTTATGCTTTCCTGAAAGGCAGCTCTTTAACATGGGTAGAGATTTTGTATTGCTCTGAGGTGTGGAGAGAATAAATTCAAAGCAGCTGGATTGCATTAATACAGATTTTTTTCCTAGTAAGCTCCAAGTGACTTTTTCAAGCTACATAAAATTTTAATTAAAAACGCTAGTTTAGGAGACAGCCTGTTTGACTGTTAGTTATGCTGACAGTGTAGAACTTCTCCTGAGACCTGTTAATTCCTTAGGCTTTTCTGCTGGAGCCCTGTGTCCCCTGAGCCAATTCCATGTTGATCACCAGCTTGGGCAAGGCTTGGTTACACAGAGATGCTCTCAGTAGTTAAGGTGCAGCAGTTGAAAGGGCAAGGCTGAGTGCTGTACTCCAGTCCTCCAGGCCAGTTTACATCTGAGAGATGCTGTCTGTACAAGTGTTTGACTTCCACCCCCTGAATTTTGCATTCCCCACTCTAATTAATATGATTTAAGTTTGGCTACTGATTACACATTGGCATGGCTGAAGGCGTAACTGACATCCTAATGACTTATACGTGAAGAAGCGAGGTATGAAGAGCAGACCCAGTAATTTTGGTTGGATCTGTGGTGATGATGTGTTGGCCAATGTGGGTGTGTCTGTATCACCCTCCCAAGACTAGGAATGTGCTGTATGGCCAGTAAGGAGGGAAGAAAGCAGGGGTAGTGGTTCCAGCTCTTGGGAGATGGTGGCATCAGTCAGAGGATGAGGACAGAAGTGTAGCTCAGATATAGTGAAACTATAAACAGCTGATGTGAAATGTACTGCTAAAAATAAATGATATTTAAACAAATGTGCATCTTCTGGTGTACTTTTAAGTATAACTGGGTTTTTTTAAAATTAAAGTTGGCTTTTTATTTAAAAAAAAAGCTTTTAAAATTATTCAGTTAATTACCATTACTATATAAATACGCAAACAAATTACCACAGTCATAATTTCATGATCTGCGGAGGTTGCCAAAGTACACACTTTTTAGTTTGTGGTGTGTCCCTCTGTGGAAGAGAACTTCCAAATCCCTTGGATTTGCTGAGCAGCAGGAGTGCTCATGGAGGGTTGCTGTAGACTGGGTGGCTTAGGGCCATCTGCCTGTATGAGTTACCTGATGTGAGGTTGGACAAACTTCCGCAGAGTGAATACCTGGAACATGGCCTGCCCAGTGTGTGGGTTGCAGTGGTATTGTAACCTGTGGGTGTCACGTGTCATAATTGCAAAAATACACCCACACCCACTTGTTGATGCCAAATAATTCCAGTGATGAGCATGGAAGGGCAAAATAGTTGTTTAATTGGAAGAATGTGGATAGTCTGTTTGAGGGCTGCTGTCAAGGTAGAATATGATGGGAAGCATGAATCTTCATAGCTGAGACTTGATAAAACTAATGAGAGGAAAAACCATGCCTATATTGACTATTAAATATAGAGGTTTACATATTCTTCTGGTGACAGCTCTGAATCTGAGCTCTGTTCCTGTCTTTTTGACACCTCTGCAGTCTCTTGATGAAATACGTGTTTGTGAATTACACAACTCTATGTTTACTTGCAAAGGAAGGTAATATTAGTACTGAGGCATAAATATGTCACTGTCTCTACTAAAAATATGTTTAAAAGTGGGTAAATTTTTGATTACAGGATTTCTTTTCTGTTAAACTTCTCCCAGCCAGCCTAAACATGTCCAGTATTTACATGCTGGCTTCTGCAATCCCTTTGAAGCATAGTTTGGAGCTCACATTGCAGTGCTGCAGAATTTTTGAATAGGAAGCCGGTGTTACACCCCTTGCCCTCCAAACTCCCATACCTCCCCCCTTTTCTTTTGGGAGCAGGGAGGAGAAATGTGAATATAGATCTTAAACCTTTTCTGGCTGCTGTGTTTGCAGTATTTCAGGTGGGACAATCTCCAGAATGGATGATCTCCAGATGGAATTGTGCCCACCAGTTCTGACTGTTGTGGGCCTTCAGCTGATGATCAGGATTTACATGTAAAGCACTTTGCAATCTGTTCTATATTATGCCTTTCATTCTGTAACTTCCATCCCTTAAGGTTTTTGCCTGTTACTTCATGAGGCCAAAGAGTACTAACAAGGGTAAATTCTTCAAAGTCTCCAAGAGAGAAGAGGGCATTGTTTTTTGTTAAACCTTTTCGGCTTTCTCACTTGTGTACAGGAATTGCCAGGTCTGTGTAGAAGGCTTTGGCTCTGCTTTCAAGTTCTTGATTGACGTTTCCTGCTTGGTAGGAGCAGTGTTATGCTTTTACATCAGCTGCAAATGCTGATGAGCTATTAACTGACTATGAGACTTCAAGCCAAGCATCTCTTGTGTTCCCTTTGCAGAAATGCAGCTGAATGGAGCTTAAAGGGCCACAGATGAAAGAACATGAACGTTTCTGAAGGTGTGAGATGTCTGGCAGTGACCTCCTTACCTCAGTAATAAAGAAGAGTTTTCCTACAGAAGCTTAGGATATCTTTACTCCAGCTTCTTAATATACTAACTGGAATGGTGCTCTGACAACAATTCTCCATAATAAAGTACTTAGCCTACTACAGAACAGTATTACTTTCTCTACTGATAATGTAACTCAATGGCGGAAAATAATGTTTTGACAAGCATGCGTGAAGATCGTTCCTTTCACGTGCGATACAGGTAAGACTGGTAATTTTGCTGTAAATTAATACGTTCTGTTAATAATATAAAGCTAAACAAGTTTCAACTAATAGTTTGATATCTCTGCTAGTAGCGTTATTGAAACTGAAAATTAAACCCATTTTTTTCTTGATTTTTGAACGATGAAAATTCCCTTTTGCTACGTAGCAGATGATATTAGTATGATTACATGATTGTGTAGTATTGGAACTTGCATGGTAGCGGAATAGTACATTATTGTCTGTATTTCTTTGTACTTGGGGTAGAATGATACGAAGTAGGATGCCTGCAGGGTAATACTTGCTCCTTCTTCTAGCTGTTGGGCTGCCTATGCAAATTGCTGAGTTTTGTCTGCTGAAGTTCTCTGTACTTGTCCCATTATTGTTTCGATGAACAATGAGGTGTTTTCCTTGCTTAAAATAAAGAGATTTGACTGATAGATGAAAACTGCCTTGGTGCCTTGGACTCAAAAATACTGTTCTTGCAAATGAAGAGGATACACGATTTCCGTTTGGAGAGCTTTTATAATTTTTCTTCTGAATCCCCCTTACAGACGTGGGACAACGTGTTAGCATTGCAGACTCGCTCTAATGGAGCTGAACTACAGGAGCATTGTGTAGTGCATGGTGTTTGGAAGGGTAAATCTTGCAGCTCATTCAGTAGGAAGGGACACTGGAAGACTGAAATGATTGTTTAAAAATAAATAAAAAATGTGGTTCTTGTGTGCTCTTCCCACCCTTATCGTGGTCATCCTTTCTTTGGAGACCTTTTCATCGCTAGCTAACAGCAATAAGGCACTACCTGTATTTGTAAGACAGCACATGCTATGGCTTAAAATTAATCCTTTCAACATTCTGACAATGTTAGATTGCTGTTGGATTGGTCTTCTCTTCCATTTCATAGAAGAGAAGTACTTTGTTTCATTTCATACAAGTCCAGTGTTCTGGTTAGCAGCGCAACCAGCTGGAGAAGCTTTTTCATGGTCAGTAAGGAGTAAAGTTAGCAAATAAGCTGTAATTTACTGTTTTCTCTCTTTATGTTGCTAAAATCTTCATCTTGTGGCTTTGACCCTAAGTGTGTAAGCATGATAGTTCTGTGCTGGGTGTTTCCTGAAGGGACCCGCTTCCCAGCGTTCCTCTACCACATTTACCCACACTGCTGCTGATGCTCTCGCTCCTCCCCAGACAATTACAGAAGGTCCTTGCTCACTCTTCAGCAAAAGGAGGAGCTGTTCAGGGTACTATTATAGAAGTAAATGTGTGAAAAATGTATCATGGCCAATTGTCTGGTTTAAACTGATAAGCTAAAAAAACCCTTAAATTGGCAAGCACAGTCAGGGCACAATGTCTTACTGCTTTATGCAGTATTTCAATACAGGTTTGAATGAGATCGATTAAAAATATCAACAATAACAATATTCATGACCTTATTAAACTTTTCCTGCAAGAACTGTAATCTGATTCACATTTAAAAAACATGATGGCAAAATACTTTTAATTTAAAAAGATATTAAACTTTTCTAAGACTTTGAGAAACTGCAGATTAATTCAGTATATTGAACTGGAATTTTATGATGATTTTGATAGCTATAATTTGGAAATATTTTATTTGGTTGGAGTTTAAAATTTAGTGCCGGAAATAAAAGGTTGTAAATTACTGGGGAGCGAGTTACCAGTTTTTAAAAAAGTTTACTTGCAGGTATTATCCCAGGCTTGTTTGGCTCTGACTACTCGTTCCTTCCTTCTGGCATTCCATTAGAACTGATTTTAAAGAAGTTGGAGCCCACTCCTAAGGAAAGGCTTTACTACGGGTCTGTTTCTGACTGTGCAAGTGTTTTTTTCTCCCCACGGTAGTTGATCAGTATCACTTTAGCAGCTATAAAAATTTTTATGCTGGTGGAAGGAGACTTTTTTCTTCTTTTGTTGTTTAGTGACTGAAAATGTTACTTGATCTGTATGAATAAATGATCTGTAGTGTGAATATCTGTAGAACTTGCTTCTTTTGGCCTGCTAAATTCATACTCCAAAAACTTGTAACTGCTTTTATCTTCACTGGAGCAAAAGAACCCAGAATTCAGGTGTGTGGTTTCTTTGTGTGTGAGTTGTTTGTTTCTAACCTCACCATCAAGCGTAGTTTGACGGAACCAGTGCTGCAGTGGAAGTGTGGTGGAGCTGTTTGCAGTGGTCGCTGTGGAGGCTTCTGCTCATGTGGAGAAGCCAAGAGTGAGGGCAGGAGTCAGGAATGTGAGCTTTATTACAGGATGCTGTGGCATTTGTAATGCCGTGCATCTGAACTAAAGAGATGTAATGTAATGACAATAACAGCGTAATTTTGTCTCTAGGTGTGTTATTTGTACCGTGTTTCATGGCAAATTAATGACAACTGTGTTGCCCCTCAAAAGTAAAAAGTCCTCTTAGTCGGAATTGAACTGAGTAAAACTAAATTGTGTTTAGAGATTGTAGTAATCAATGAGTCTTATTGCCTTCATTCTTAGCATTTTTCTTGTCCTTATTGTAAGATGAGAACAGCTGAAGGGAGGGAGACAAAAACAAGGATGCGATATGCTTAGGGTTTATATTCTTAGAAATAATAAAGGTTTAAAATAGAACATGAAAAAGGTCAGAGAAGAACAAGGGGATAAAAAAAAGAAGAAAAAAAATGTGGAGCTAGGCAAGAGGAAAAGCTTTGAGGGACAGATAAGGATGAGGTAGTTTTACAAATGAGAAATTATTCAGGAGATGCCAGCCTTTCAGAGAACAGGTCCAAGCATCTATAAACAGCGTAACAAAATGAAGCTCGGTGTGAGCATTTCCAAGTAATATCTGAGAGAACGTTACCCTGTTCAGCAGGAACAAAATTTTATTAGAAGTGCACAGATGAATGGGGCTTGTTCTCTTCTCTCTGCAGATACATTGAATCTCTTGTTTGGCCGTTGGGTGTTGACTAAATAATTCAATTCAGCCCTGGGAACAGAGAAAGTAATGTCATATTCTCCTTGTAACTATTTAATGACTTCCTAAAACATTGATTAACCTGGCCCTGTCTAGTCTGCCAAAGTGCTATTTAACCATTAGTAGTGACAGGTGGAGAACACCTACATAAATCTTATAAAACCCCAACAAAACAAAAAAGTGTTAATTTGTGTAAGAGTCCTTTAAGTAGTAGAGGGGAGGAAAAAGCAAATACAAACCAAAACCAAACCTCTTCTGAATCTAGTTTTGGTACTCGATGGAAAAGCCTAGGAAACTTTTAAAATAACTGAGTGATTTCATAGCTCTTATATAACCTGAATAAAATATTAATATTGAGTGCAGACAACTGTGGAAATAAATATTTAATTTTCTCTGTTCTATTTCTGTATAGCATATTTAGATTTTGAAATGGTAGGTCAGAAAGAATGGATCCAGATGGAATTAGCTTTAATTTGCTGTACAGAGTCTAGCAACCTGTTAACACAACCTTTTTAGAGTTGTGCTCAAGAGAAGTGTTAATTTTTGCATTCTTTTTTTTACTCAAACAATTATTAATTCCCATTTTCCTTTACTTCCTGTAATTCTGTTGAACTGAAACACTGCAATAACAGCTGATTTTCATCAGTCTAAGCCCTTTGCTTCTTAGTTGTGTTCTGTATGAAAGACTCCACATCTTTCATTTTTATAAGCTATAATAAATCTAGGGTTGCAAAGTCAAGTGATTATATTTCAAGTTTCCTGATGAAATGGTAATGCTGTCTTGGCATTTGGCATTTTTTGGTGTAGTGTGAAATGAGATGAATGCAGTCTCTCAGGGGAGTTAGCAGACTGCAGCACTCTCTGATATTGGCCTTGTACCTTTTTTAGCTTTGCCTTTTCTTCACTGATTATGTGGCTGATGCATCACAGTTAAAACCAGGGGTTTTTTAAATGGAATAAATTCACTTACAGAAACAGAGACCAGTGTAACATTTTGACTATTATGTCACACACACGTTTTGCTGAAAGTTCTGCTCTTTTTAGCCATTCAAGCTAAAAATCCAAAGAGTGTGGCTGTGTAATGGTCCAAATCTTTGCACTAAGAAGCACCATATTTTCTAGCTGTCACTCTAATTGGACATGTCAGTTAACATGAGGTGCCCGGAGAGAACCTCTTTGGATAGGATTAAGATTACCCAATGAAGTGTTTTAAGTCTTAAACCTTCAGTTGCTGATGGTGTAATCATTTCTGCCTTGTACTTAATTGTACTTAATCATTTCTGCCTTTTTCTGTCTTACATTCAACACATGCACAATGTAATGAGACCCCAGTGGTGTGTTGTAGCAAATAGGAATGCTTTAACTTTTCTGAGAAGAGTTTCCAAACCTAAAAATACTGCATGTGTTATGGATATCCAGCCTGAGAAGTTGGGCTTGGCAAGAAATTCATGCTGGAGTTATCTTTTGCTGTCAGCATCTTTACCAACTACCAAACAGCCAGTGCTTTTGATTGCAAAAGTTAAACATGTCGGTCATCTCGCTGTGCTTAAATTGTGGCATGTCGAAGACCAGCAGGTATGGTAGTATTTTGTGTTTTGTATTGTACTTGTGATCCCAGTTCTTCTAGTTCTTTCGGAAGTCATTAGGTTTTTCAAAAATATTTTTGTCCTGTTCAGATTTGAGTAGAATTTTGTATAAATCAATTTTTTCTAGTTCAGAAAAATAAAGAAATGTAAATATTGCAGGTATGTTAAAAACTTCATCACTATGTCAAGTCAAAGCAGGTGTCATCTGGTGTTTCCATTAAAATAACTTGCAAAAGCCAGCATTTGATTGTCCACTTTTTGACAATATTAGCACATGCTTTTTCAACAATTACAGAAAGTCTCTTACTGAGTTTTCATTTTGAAAAAAATCTTAGAAAAAATAGAATGCTGACATTTTTGCAAGCTTTTTAAAATGCATGTATCTCGGAAAAGCTGGAGAACGATATTGCTTCACGATTGAGACCTGGAGATGTCGTCTTTCTCATCTTCCTCTCCCCTGCCTCCCTCGCATCTCAGAACTGGAAAGTAGGAGACGTTTAGATAAAATTGTCAATGCTTACTGAAATGTTACACTCTGTACTCCTGAACTCACAGGGGCAAAAATACATGTGAATGGTATTTGGCACTGTAGTTCTCTATCAGCTTTTGTTCATGTTCAAAATGTAATATTCTACAAGTTCATTTGTGTCCGCAGTATTTCATACCTGTATAATTACACAATTACTTGTTCATAATAGTAAAAAATATTCCAGTGGGTTCTGGAATGATGGTGTATCAATGAAGTAACTTGAATTGACATATATTTTGTCTTTAATTGAATCTAGATATTTTTTCTTACACTGAGAATTTTCACAGCAGTGCCAGTATAAGAAATGAAGTGCCAAGGCGTATTGAATTACATAGGAAGCAACTTGGGGAAAATTAGTCAGTCTTTGATACACACAATATTCTAATTTAATTTTTTTCCTGTGAATCATTTTGCAGGTTACTGTGGTATCACCCTGAAAATTAAAGTGCTTCCATTTGTCAGAATCAGTATTTGTCAGTAATAGCTTGACTTCTAGGTAACTTTTCTGAAATTATCTTGATGGTGAAAACTGATTTGAACCCTATGGGTGCTACATATGGACAAAGCAGTGTTTGGTTTCCTCTGTGAGACTGAAAAGGAAAATAAGAAATTGTAGCTGCTTGTTTAAATGTTATTTTGCTCTACACAGTCCAAGTTGTAACTTCCATTTCAGCCTTAGTTTCTGTAATACTATAAAGCAAAGCTCATTGGTTGTACTGCGGTGCTGACTCCCTCTCCTAAACAAAGAGAGGCCCTCTGAGTAAAATAATGCCCTGTTCAGAGCTCAGGTGCTGGACTGAGTGTGGCATTTGGAGTGACTGTTTGCCTTTTGCTTCCCTGGTGCAGGATGGAGGCTTCCTGCCTGGAGCTGGCTCTGGAAGGTGAGCGCCTGTGCAAGGCAGGAGATTGCCGGGCTGGAGTGTCTTTCTTTGAAGCAGCTGTTCAGGTTGGAACTGAAGATTTACGCACCCTGAGTGCTATTTACAGCCAGCTGGGCAATGCCTATTTCTACCTGCATGAATATGCAAAGGCCTTGGAATACCATCACCACGATTTAACTCTTGCAAGGTAATCGTTCTGCATGTCATCCATTCTGGTAGATACGAGCAGCTGACTGTTCATTTTCATGCCAAACCCTGCTGTTAATACTGGCTAATGAGTCAGTGTGGTGGTGGCAGAGGGCTGGGGGGCCTGGCAGGTCAGGTCACTTGGTTGCCCTCTAACCTGGCAGCTAATACTTGGTCTAGCACCATAATCCTAGAACTGACTAAGGCCTCACCAGGTTTCTGGATAATTAAGTGGCTGCTTTAAATCCACCCTTTCTTTACCCTTCTGTGTTTCTAATACTCAGTGTTTCTAGTTCTCCAGATTGTTAAGCTGCTCTCTTGTTTACTAGACAGAACTCCTTTTCGTTTATCTGTGTAAAACTCATAATGTAATACTGTGAAATCTAAAACCCTCTCCATTTCATATCCTATTCATGTGTCTGACTTTTACTGATTTGTACAGATCCAGTAAAAGACACAGACATATAATGTACTTAACCTCAATTTATGCATAGATCTTTTCTTCTTCCTGCCTTAACGTGCTCCACTGCTGTGACCTTGTGGGCATTTGTTTTGTTGTGTTATCCCCCAGGTATGACAGTCTGGTTCAGTGGCAGTCTCTTGCCTTAGTCTCATTTAGAATCTAGAAATGAAGTAGTGCCTCGAGCTACAGAGGAGACTGTAACTCAAACCTTACAGTAAAGTATCCTGTTAAGGAACAGGAGACTTCTACTTTAAAGGAGATAGTCAAGTAAAACGCAAATGCAGTTAAACTTCTCTTTCTAATGCTGTTCTTTTACATCATCTTTAAGAATTTTCTCTCTATTCTCTTCCTAAAAGGTGTGAATTAAAAAACAATGTTAAGCATATAATACCATGAATACCAGCAGTTGGCCAAACAGCACTGACAGAATGAGATGGTATGTAACCACAGAATGAACAATGTTTATGAGTGCATTTCAGATATAAAATGAACTGAACACACACAGTTACATGGGTGTAGTCTCTTTTCATCCATTCATGTAATTCTCTACCATACATTGACCATCTGCTTGGTTTAAATTATACACTGTTTTCTGGGTATTTAATTTCTGCAATTTTAGGACAATTGGAGATCTACTGGGAGAAGCTAAAGCTAGTGGGAATCTGGGAAACACCTTGAAGGTACTTGGGAATTTTGAAGAAGCTATCATTTGCTGTCAAAGACATCTGGATATTTCTAGAGAGCTTAATGATAAGGTAAGAATTGTGCAGGAATCTGGCTGTAAAGTGCTAACACACATTCCTGAACCCTGTTGTACTTGTAAGGAGTTGTGCACCTTTCAGAGGGAAATAGTAAATATTCAAATATTTCTTCTAGGCAGTAGGAATCTGGTAGTTGGAATACAGTTGTTTGTACCTGGAAGACTATAGATCCAGGTTAAATACTATCCTATTTTGTGGTGGGTTTGTTTGTTTTTAATTTAATTTTTAATGGTAATTGACCTCAGGAATGTATCTTGTTCTTCAAAAAGAAGTAATATGCAAAACAATTGGATTGAGGGATATGACTGGGTAGGTGATAACATGTTCAGAATGGGCAGAGTGTGTGTTGACAAGTAATTAAGGAACTTTTTTCCCATCTGTGGATTGTACAAACAGTTATTGTGACGGAAGTCTTTGAAGCAAGAAATCTTAATGCCACCTTTTACTTCTGGTTCAGGTTGGAGAAGCAAGAGCACTGTATAATCTGGGAAATGTATATCACTCTAAAGGGAAAAATGTAGCTAATGCTGGGACTCATGATCCAGGGGAACTTCCAGATGATGTGAAAAATGCTTTACAAAAAGCTGCAAATTATTATGAGTAAGTAGTAGCTTTAAATGTTGGGGGCTGGGAGGATATGATTGTGTAGCTCTTCTGCAGAGAAGGAATGCTTCTCTGCAGAACTGAGGTACCTGTCAGTTTGGTCCTTCCAACAGGACAGTGCACTGGTTTTTATCATGCCCTCACTTGTAGTTAAAACCAGCAGAATTCTTCAAACCAGGCTGAGACAACAGGACCTTGTTATAACCTGTGTGTGTAACTAGAGGGGAACACACTGGCTTGAGTAAGAATGCAGTGAAGTTTGGTATCTGAGAGGAAATATTTCCTGCTCAGATTCATGGTTATATGAAGGCCATTAAAATAGGCCAAAGCAGAATACCTCTACCTTTTCCTTTATATAAGATTTTTTAAAATTATTACTTAAATGACTGTGAGAAAAAACCCAAACCTTTTAAAAGTCACTATTCTCCTCCTCACTTTGCCCCAAAACAGGGAAAACCTGACAATAGTAACAGAGCTGGGTGACAGAGCAGCACAAGGGCGTGCCTTTGGAAATCTGGGAAACACACACTATCTTCTGGGCAACTTCAGGAGTGCAGTTTTAGCCCATGAACAGGTACAACAATGTCCTAGTAACAAATTCTGTTCTAGCAGAATATCAGGTTGCTTTTGACCTTTAGTACATGTATTGTGTTGGATCTTGTTGCAAGCTTTTTAATGCAGGTTTTAAATCTTAATGGCACAACTTGAAGTTTGGCTGTTCTTATCAAATATTGTTGACCTAAAGATGCATTTTTTTCATGCATTTCTGCATGCAAATGTATGTTACAAAGTGGAGCAAATAATGCAGTTCTTTCACATTTTTAAGCGTCTCCTAATTGCAAAAGAATTTGGTGATAGATCAGCAGAAAGAAGAGCATACACCAACCTTGGAAATGCCTACATATTCCTGGGGGAATTTGAAACTGCTGCTGAATACTATAGGTGAGTGACTGCTGATAAACACAATTTATACCTCTTGTACAGTTTACTTTTATTGTGCCTGGTACTGTAGCTCACTGTGGAACAGCCATCTCTTCAATACACACTTTGGAAAAAAACTCCATTTGTTTAGTTGAGAGATTTTTCCTTTATTTAACTATTCTGGTTCTTTTAAGGGAGGGGGGCAGCATTAATGCTCTTTATTTTTTTAACTCTTGTTACTTTAAAGAGATTCTTTGCAGTACTGTAGACAGACAACTTACCACTGCTAGGCATTTATTTGCTTTATTCTAGAAGCGGGCATTACTGTCTCAGCTCGTAGTGAGTTCTGGAATGGTGTGAGTAGCTCTCCTACCCTGAGATGAGTGGCTGCCTCAGGTGTGCTCACCAGCTGAGAGAGGTTGTGCACAGCAACACAAATTTACATATTTAGTCAGTATTTTCAAGCAGACTTCTTGATCTCTGCACCACTAAGCAGCTGCTGCTGTACTTGGGAAAGTAAAAGCTTGGCAAAGATACAATCAATATAGGTGTTATTAGCATCTTACTGGGATTTCAGAGCACACCTGTTGTTAGGGAAAAAAGCCTCAGTACTGAGGCTAAGATCTCTCTTAGTACTCACATTCTTCTTGCCCAACAGCGCTGGGCTGGCTTGGTGGATATAGGCCTGTCCTGCCCATGCTGATGGGGAAGTAAGTATTGTAACACTGGTAATAAATGGTGCATCCTGCCAGGGAAACTCCTACAAATTATTAATGAAGCAATAAACTCAAAGATGATATTTGAGGTAGCAGGCTGCTCTCTAATAAAGTAGGTGGAAGTAGGTTGCAGTGGAGGGAAGTGAAGACTTTACAAGTCTGCGAGTGTAAGAGTTTATAAGATAGATAAAGTAGGGCACCAGTGCTCTTTATTATCAGCTAATCAATTACTAAGTTGTAGAACTGATTTTTGGGTGTGCACTTCTGAAACCTTCTCCTTGCAGTGGTTTCTGAGGTGAGTAACCCTCTGTTCCAGGAGGACGCTGCAGCTGGCACGGCAGCTGAAGGACAGAGCTGTGGAGGCGCAGGCCTGCTACAGCCTGGGGAACACCTACACTCTGCTCCAGGACTATGAGAAAGCAATTGATTATCATTTGAAACACCTTGTGATTGCTCAGGAACTACATGACAAGTAAGCCCTAAGAGATTGTTTAATGTATGTGTGACACTCCTGTTGCCTTCAACTACTGTCATTGTTCCCTATGTGACAGCTGCATTAATGTGAATTCCCTCAATGCTGGGCTTTGGTTTTCATATGGAAAACAAAAATTACTCGTGATGGTATTTCAGCTAATGAGTGTGAGATGAAAGACAAATTGATGAATGACTGTTTCTACATCATCTCCTGTCAGCACGTCTGTGTAAATTAAGGAAAGGAAAAGCAGATCCATCTTTCATGGCTTCATTATAATAATTCACCCTACTTTCATAAGAATCTGTCTCCTACTTGTCCACAAGTTAATAATATAGGAAGAGATGGGGGAAGGACAATAACACAGCAGCAAGTAATGTTTATATTACAATCCTGATCTCTCAGGCCTTTTTTATAATGTCAGGTGCAACCATAATTTTTTGCAACATTTAAATGTACATCTTCTAAAGTCAGTAAGAATACAGAGGACTAATAAGGCGTGCAAACTGAGGAAAAGCAAAGTAGGTTTTACAATGTTCCACGCTTACAAAACTGACTTGTTTGCTGTGAGCTTAAAAATTAAAATTTTGATTAAATTTGTTCATATTTATTTATAATCAGACCACACTCCTTTAAATACAGTATTTAATGTGTTGGTGTTGGAATGGTCTCTTGATGATTGCCTTCATTTTTTTTGGTGAATTACTATGGCACTGCTGTGAAAACCTGACCTCTGGTGTTCAGCAGGTAGAGGTGTAATTGCAAATGTGTGTTGTTTTCAGAATTGGGGAAGGAAGAGCGTGCTGGAGTTTAGGGAATGCATACACTGCTCTGGGAAATCACGACCAAGCCATCCATTTCGCAGAAAGGCACCTGGAGATTTCGAGAGAGGTATGATTTTCATACTCCTACTATGTTGGCTGTTGGGTTTTGCTCTCACTCACACAGAGGTTTTATGGAGGTATGTCCATGCATCTGATTTTTAGCAATGGAATGCATTTTGAATGATTTCAGAGACAGTTGATTCCATGTTGTTTCAGCCACCCTCTCACTGCAGTTAGCTCCTTAGTTCTAGTGTCACCACTCGCAATGTTGTCACGGACTCCAAGTTAGTAACCTACCAGAGATTATTTTAGGCTTTGTTATGTTATGTGTTAGTTGTTACTTCTTTAAAAAGATGTTATCAGTCTTCATCCAGGAAAACTTTTTCAGCCTTTTTCTCTCAGAAATCTAGGGGACAGGGGTTGCTTTACACTTACACGTGTGAGTATTCCTTAAGGTAACGTAACTGCTTATTTGATTTGCTTGAAGGTAGGAGACAGAAGTGGAGAACTCACTGCCAGACTTAATCTCTCAGATCTTCAAATGGTTCTTGGATTAAGCTACAGCACAAACAACTCCATGATGGCAGAAAGCCACGTGGTGGAAAACAGTTTGAATGGTATGTGCCTCTTTCTGCAGTACTTTCCCAACAGAGAACTTCAAAAAGAATCTCGTTTGAGTTCTTTACTGCCCGTGGTTAAGTGTGAAGTTTGCTTAGTTTTCTCCCCACCAGCTAAAAAGGGTTCTTGCGCTATTGGACCCCTTCAGCACCTCCTTTTCTGGAGGATTTATATTGTGACTCACAGGTTACTGCTTCGTTTCTTCATGTGTTCTAATTGTGTCTGTCTTGGACCTTGGACCTTAGATGAGTACAGCCACAGCTTTGCAAGTGACACCATAAATTTTAATAACGAAAAGATGAATTTGTCTCTTGAAGGTGGCAGACCAAGAGGACGCCGTTACAGTATGGAGAACATGGAACTTATGAAATTAACACCAGAAAAGGTTGGCACTTTGCTTCTTTCTGTTCTGCTGCTGAGACTGCAGTGAAACATTTCTGAGGGTGTGCTGATGTGCCATTTGCCTGCCCTTTTAATTTAGTGGATCTTAGGAGTTCATAACAGCAGGTCTAACAATACTAACAAATAATACTTTTGTCATTAGGTAACAGTCAGTGTGTGACAGATAATGGCTGTAGTCGCTTGTGGGAAGCTTGCTTTATTCCCTGCATGAATGAGAAAGAATGGGGTTCTGTAATGTGCATCAAAGGAATTCTTTCATCTCTTTATAGAGATGGTTTGAGGTTGCAGCATGGAAGTAATTCAGAGTAAAATTCCTAAGCTCTAGCTCAGCTCTTCTGAACACTTTTTCTTTGGTTACAGTCATTTTATAGGCACTTAAAATACATGTTGTTTTTCACTTTGATTTTAACGAACTTGCAAACCATCAGAAGCTTCAACATCCATCTTGAGTAAGGATGCTATTTCAGAAATGCTGCAGCTGAGTCACGGACAGGCAAAGCAACTTCCCCCCAAAGCTCAGAGAAATCTCTTGGAGATGGGAGTTCCTGATTAAAATCCTTGTGCCAGTCTATGAGAGATTTCCTTCAAATTCTGCCTTTCAACAGTGGGCTGGCAGTTCTCCATACATGATGCCAGGGGCAGACTGAAATTTGTATTTTTCCCTCCACGCTGGGATATCTAATTCCAGTCTCTTCAGGTGAGGCAAAGCCTGTCATGTTAATCAATCAGGCAATAAAATCTCAAAGCATGTGGACAGTCAGTACAGCTGAAGTTGGCACTGGTGCTCAAAAGCCTCTTTAGGTACTGCTTTAGAAAGACTTTGTGTTTAGTCTAGGGCAAGGCCTCTGCAGGGAACCTTCTAAGCTTTTGGCCACTGTCAGCTGGATTTTCTTACTCTCTGAATCTTTTTATCTGGGAACACTTTTAAAGTATGTATCCTCTAACAGTCTGTGCCCTAAATACACTAAAATGTGTCCTGTAGATTTTTGGCATTAATCTACTCTTGCAGTCTAGCGCTTATGAGGGGCTTTCTTCAAGGTACTTTTTGAGGAGATTCTGCAAATTCCTTCCATAAATGTCTGGTATGTAGAACATGCCCTGACCTGAGCATTAGGGCTTGATTGTACAGGATGGCATCTTCTCAAAGTGTGCTGGCGTTCAGTAAAGCCTTGAAAAGGGAAATCCACTGGCTAGGCAGTGTTGCTGGAGGATTTGTGACTGTGTTCATGACTTCTGATGTTGAATCAGGAAAAAAACTGATTCAGTTTTTCAGTTTTTTATTCAGTTATAGGAGTCTGTCAGTTGTGGATAATTCTGTTTATTTTAGAGGAAGTTTTAGGGAAAATCTTGTCAGGTTGATAAAGCTATCCATTCTGTTGTTTAGTGAAAGGAGATGGTTATTCCTGTGTTCTTGTGCTGCTATTTGTCTCCCTGTTTTTTTTCACTCTTTATTGGGAAGTTTGTGTACATCAGGGACAGCTGGTTGAGTAGCTGCGTTTGTATAATGGTTTGTTTTGCTCTAACACTTTATAATATGGGGTGGGGTTTTGTCATTTTTTTCTTTCCAGTTTTAAAAATGCCAGGTGGGAAATGCCAGCTGTGCCTGCAGTTCAGCACTTCTATTAACTGCCTTTCCTGCACTGCTGTCAGCAAGGACAATGTCAGTGTGTTTAATTAAAACCACTATTTGATCACATTTTAATCCATCAGGTGTTATAGCACAGTTCAGTTCTCAGACTGACCAGTAACAGCAGTAACCTGCTTCTGCTAACAGCAGCTCAGGAATTATAACCACATCTTCATGGCTGCATGAACAAATTAATGTAAAGCTGCCTCATTTGGGAGAGGAAAAGCAGCAGCAAGTAAGAGGTAACAGTACTGGAAAATAAAATCAGAAGGCTTAATTTCCTGACTCTTGTTTTCTTAGGTTCCGAACTGGAACAGTGACATTCTTGCTAAACAGAAACCACTGGTTGCCAAAACTTCAGCAAAACTTCATTTTGTAAATCGACTGAAAGGCAAAAAGTACAAAAATGGCACCACCTCCAAAGTTTTGCAGGATGCCAGTAATTCTATTGATCATCGACTTCCAAACTCTCAGAGGGTAGGTGTGGTGAGCTCTGGAGATCATGGCCTTTACTAATCTTTGTGTGATCAGAATTGTGGAAAACATCTTCCTGCAGCTGTCCTGTTCAGTTTAACTTGATTTAAACTGTGGCTCTAAACCATTCTACAGCTCTCTCAGGGGTGGTGCCAGCTTTAAGATTTTCCTACTGAAACATTTTATTCCTGGTGGATTTTTTTAAGTTAGACTTCAGCTTGCACATAAATTTTATTTCTAAGTCTCTTCTAGACCCCACTTCTCCAAACTTAACAAAATCTAGTTTTTCTGATTCAGGCAGTGGGAGATATTTTGGATGTATTTTTTAGGTTATCATGCTCTTGAGAGGAGTCAGTTCAAAGTAAAAGAACTGAGTCATTTGGTCATAGACCTGAGGAGACAATGGCAGCTGTTCATTGCTGCTCTGGTTGCTTTTTCCTCTCATGGGCATTTGGGGTTTTGTTGGACTAATGACTGAGGAGGAGTAACTCCAGTTGCACCACAATCAGAGCACTGTTTCTTTCCATTTCAGAGAATGAAACATTTCTAATGTATTTCACTCTCCAAAATGCTGCCCTATCATTAGCATCTGCTCCTGTGATAGATCTCTGGCTAGAGAAGTGGTTGACTAAAAAAATTCATTTAATAAATTTCAGATCTGCAAACATCTAACATATCACTGGACTAAAACTCTGATGCAGTTGTCCCAGCTGTAGGTGCTCTAAGTTCAAATACCCCTAAATCTTCTCCTTTTCAGAAAAGCAGTCGGGAGACAATGGCAGATGAAGGGTTCTTTGATCTGCTGAGTCGGTTCCAGAGTAACAGGATGGATGATCAGAGGTGCTGCTTCCAGGAGAAGAACAAACTCGCAGCTGCTTCAGTGGCAACATCCTCTACTCCGCCTAAAACAATGATAAAATGTAATTTTTAAAAGTAAAATCCCTATTTGACTTGAGTTTTTGCCAAATACTGTTTTCAAAATGTACTTGCAGGCAAGACTCACTACAGCAATGGATTTACTCGTAGGCTAACTTGTTTTGTCTGTCCTGCCCAGCCTTTTCCACGTCAGTGGTGTCCCCGCACACGGATGAGTTCCTGGACCTGCTGGCGAGCTCGCAGAGCCGCCGGCTCGACGACCAGCGCGCCAGCTTCAGCGAGCTGCCCGGGCTGCGCCTCCGGCAGCACGGCAGCCAGGCCGTGCTGGGCCGCCTCATGGCCAGCAGCACCAGGGAACTGGATGATGACTTCTTCGAGATACTGATTAAATGCCAGGTAAGTGCTTAACGACAAATTCCTCAGCTTCTGTCTCTCGGGGCTTCATTTGTGTATCCTGCTACTGAGTTCCTTCAAGTAAGCCACTTTGTTTATCATGTGCTTTAAGATACACATTGATCTGGCAGCTAAGGAGGAACATAAGAGAACAAAAGATTAGGGTTGGGGTTTTTAAGTTTTGGGACAATTCTTCTTTCTTGGTTTGTTTGTTTGTTTAAGTATCCATTGTCTAGTAAGTATGATTTTGGTATTTATACCATGGTAACTATTAAAAGTAAGAAATGCTTAAAAAGTGAAGGAAAACAAGTAAGGCTCTTACAAGGGGTATGTAAAATAGTTTAAAGTGTTTAGATTTGGCATGCTAAGGAGGGCACTTGATACACCAGCAATCCTAATTTATCAACTGAAAGAATTCATCATCCACGTTTTGGTGGTAATAGTGGTCATCATTCCTATGAGGTTAAATTTAAATGATAGGTTATAGCAATATACAAGTGAGGTGACTGTCAATTAAATTGTCAATTAGAGCATGTCAATTAGACCAAAACAAATTTAATTAAAAAGATTTGCTGGTTTATCTGATGGGTTGATAAGCATCCCAAAATACAAAATTCAGATGCTGAGTTCTCCAGGTGAGAAAGCAGCAACTGGAATTGAATCTTCATTGACAGTGAGTGTTCATCAACCTGATGGAATACCATGTCATGTTCTGTTGTAGCAGCTTGTCTCATTTAGGAATGGAAAAATATTTAATCCGCTCTAAGCAGTACGGATGCTACTGCTTTAAACAAGCACAGAAGGGTTGCTGTCTTTTGAGCCTTTTTGTCTCAAGGGTGCCTGTCCCAGGTCCATCCACCACTGAAAACTGTACTTTTCCCCTGTGGCCACACTGCCCTCCAGCAGCAGCCTGTTCCTGCAGAGAACAGCCCTTCCCTGCTGTGGCAGCCCCCAGCCTGCAGAAGCTGGCCAGGAGGGAGGCTGTGTGAAAGGAGCACAGCACCCAGCCCAGCAGGGTTTGCCACCTGCTCTGTAACCTTGGCATCAAACTGTACCCAGCTGCAGAGTGTGGAGGCAAGGGGCCTTCCCCCATCTCACACCCCTGTGGCCATTTCTTAGTCCCTGTATAAGGAAAGGAAACCAGCCATACTTTCTGTTCGAGACTAGAAATACCCTGTACTACTGCTAAAGTTCTTCTTCTGGACAAAGGACACTTAAATCTCATTTTGCAATATTTTAAAGAATTGATCTGGGGCTTTATGTTCAGATACATGTGGACAAGTGGGTCAGAGGAACCATTTTAGCTACACTTGGACTCAATTTCATTTGGCGTGTTTAACTTGAAACAAAACTTAAAAATTAAATCTCTCTACTAGCTTTAAACTTGAAAACAAAAGCTTTTAGTAGCTTTTTCGCTTAATATTGTTCACTTACTACATATCTTCCTGTAAACATGCAGCTTTTCTTGCTTGGACTTTCTGTAGGGTTCCAGACTGGATGATCAGAGATGTGCTCCTCCAGGAGCTGCCAAAGGCCCCACTGTACCAGATGAGGATTTTTTCAGCCTGATTTTACGCTCGCAAGGGAAGAGAATGGATGAACAGAGAGTCCACTTGCCCTCGGCTATAAAGGGACCCAATTCCAGCTGAAGACCCCCAGAGGCACGTACTGTACAGCAGCATCCAGGGATCATTTTGGTTTGCTGGAGAAGCACACCCGCCTTTTTTAAGATGACTGCAATTAGTAGCTTTGTCTCCTTTCTCCTGAGTTTCCACAGAAACAGCAGCAGCACCACACTCATGAGCAGTAGGTACAGTTGCCCCTGCTCCTGCAGCTGGCAGCTGCTTTCAGAGCAGTGTCTGAGGTACTGGTACTGTGTCTCCCTCTTGCCTCTAGTCTGTCAGAATTATGATGATTTTTTTTCTCTGTCAATTCTCTCATTGCTCAAGTGGATTCTACCACTGTCTCAATCTAGTGTAAAACCTAAATTTTTATGTTCTTTTTAAAGAAAACTTGATTTTTTTCCCCTGATTTGTACCTCCTGAAAAAAGGTCCTGTTTTCTTTTATACTTTTTTAAAAAAATAATTTTAAATAAAAAGGAGAAATAGCTTCAGTATTTAGTCTCTTTGCAGAAACACAGTTTGGAAGAAACAATAATTTCTATTAAAAAAATTAAACCCCTAGTTTTAATTCTGTTTAATAAAAAATAGTTTTTTGAAAGATGATGGTTTTTTGGTAATATTTTGTTAACTGTTTCCTACATTAATTCAGAACAGTTCTGCAATCAGCAGAAGTTTTCAAGGAGTATTTACTTTCATGAGACAGCTGCTCATGCTGCTCTAGAGCTTGTGTGGTACCTGCCCATGCACCAGGAATCACAGGGGTGACTTGCACTGGGCACCAACTCCCACGGGCCTGGGGTAGTTCCTGCAGCACCTCCCTTTCCAGTGTCACACACGGGAAATGCACAGCTGCTGCTCCCTACTGTCCCTGACCTCAGCTCCTCTCCTGCTCTGGCTAAGGAAGGGCTGTGCTGGGGGAGTTCTGGGGAACAACCCCTGGAATGTCCCCAGGTAGCTCCTGGTCCCTGCCGTACAACTGCCGGCTACAACATCAGGTTCTCTACTCTCTGCAAATCATTAGAAGGAAATCCATAAGCTGTCCTAAAACCCAGCTGACAAGAAGCAAACTGATTTTAAAGAACATAAACCGAAAGACAGACCTGAGACATCTGAGCTGGGAATTTGTGTTATGGGAATTCCTCAAAACTTACTACACAAACCTGATTTCCACCAAGCAGCAACACTCCCCGAGCCTGGGTTTTTTGGCCACTTAAAGGTGTATCATCCTACTTAACACTGTTTTTCAGATTCCAGACACTCTCCCAGATTTTACAACCCCACCTTACAGCTTACTGATGTTCTCTGTTCTACACTTCAGCATGAGAGCAGAATGAGCAAGCCCATGACAAGTAAAAAGATTAGAGAAAACTTACGCAGAGCTTGAGTCTTCCTTAGTCTCTTTCCTGGGAGTCATGTAAAACACTCTTTTTCTTCTCTTCACTTGGTTCCATGGCAGAGCTTTCCCCTTCCAGGTTTTTATTAGGGTCACTATTTTCTCCAGTCTCTCCCTCTGCTTTGCCTGTCTCCTGTTTTTGCTGCTCAAGTGCAGGTTCTTCAGTAAGGTTTTCAGCTTTCAGAGTTTCAAGGCTATGTACTTCAGATTCAGTGTACAATCTGTTCTGCAAAAAAATCATAATAATTCATTAATTAAGCAATCTAAAATGACAGCATCTATTATTTCAAGTGCATCCCAGCTCAGGGGGCAGAGCTCATCCAAAGCATGACAAGGGTATTTTTTTTTCTGGGGAACAGAACATGTAAATAATGTAGAGTATAAATCTGGTTTGAATTTTCTACAGTTAACTGGAAAGTCAGTGCTGCTTTCTTCCTCTTCTTCTGTGGGTTATCATGAGTGCCCAGGCTGACACAGATACTGATCTCTCAAAACTGAAGTTGTCTTTACTATAAAGAGTTTTAACTCAGTAGTTTCCTGCCACAGTTAGCCATTGCAAGGTATTTTTCCAGAAGAAACACATCCAAGGCACCTCTATCAAACTGTTCTTAGGGGAATGTGTACTTCCTTAATTCCGTTCTTCCCCCAGATCTGGGTTAAGCTGCTCGTTTAAATGTGTTCTAGCAGGTGCCATTGCAATCTGTTGAGTTGAATGCCAGCTCCCAGAGCGCCAGGAGTCCCATCAGGCTCTGGTCTGTGGGACTGGTCCCTGTGGGACTCTGGTACCTGCACATCCGGCTCGTCGCGGGCGTGCGCCGTGTCCGGGCTCCTGCTGCCACTGCCCGCTCTCACCGTGGGGAGAGGCCTCGTGGAGGTGTCGCCTCTGTCCTGGTGGCCTCTGGGGATGTACGAATGCTTCTGCAAATAATACTCCTCTGCTGTCCTCCCGTCGTACTGCCCAAAGGCTATTTGCTCCTGCTGACTGGCAGGCAGAGGAAGACTTTTCTTCTGAGAAGACGTTAAGTATCTTAATGCAGACACTGATGATCCTGCACCATAGCAAAAAGCCTGGGGGAAGAGGAAAAAAAACCAAACTGAACAAAACACCAAATATCTGCAGACTATTTCACACAGATTTCAGTGTCACATATCTGAAAGACCCTGGAGGAAAAGCTCGGGCGAAGAGAACGACTCCAGTTCAAGCGTTCTGCAGTCTGACCACGCTGCAGGAACTGCCAGGCTGGATGCAGTTCCTTCTTGGTGCTACATTAAAGATGTTTAAGGCTCTAACTCAATGCTTTTGTGTACAAAATGCCAACTCTATGCATCACTCTATAATGACTCAAAGAAGAAATGGGAACTAAGGTGCAATAAACTGTCAGAGACTCTAAGATTTTAAGCAGTTCAATACTATTATATCCCACTTGGGGAGTGGGAGAGGAATGTTTTGAATACAAAACTTGGCTGTTTTAATTCCTAGACCAACTGTAGTCTGAAGCCTTTGTCGAGAAAAAATTCCCCTGTAGAAGTAAATTCATTTGTGCTAAGAAATCTGTTCAGCTGTACAAATAAAAAATAAGTAATATAATAGATAATACTTAAATATAAATACATTTAATATATAAAAAATAAAACTGAGCTTTTAAATATAAGAGAAATGTATACAAACCAGGACAGCCAGAGCCATCATAATGAGCACTGGAACCTGCAGAATTAATGGTATCTCCTTCATAAGTGCTTTGATGAATTCACCAATACCTTGTCCTACGTGCTTCAAAGGCTCAGTTACAAAGTTGGTGAAAGTTATTGCCAAGGCCTAGAAAAATACAAACAGAAAACCAGTGTTTTGGTGGTCACACAAACGTCAAACATAGACAGTCCCTTTGGCCTTAGCACATACCTTTGTTGGTGGAACCAGCAAAATGGGATTTACAAGCAGAGTTTCATAGTACTTCTGACAGGGATCATCCTGAATCGTCCATGTACTTCTAAGCCATTCTGAAGTCAAAGCAGAGACATATTTTTACTACTTCTTAAAAATATATTTTGTGACACAGCAGTAATACAGAAAGTAGCATTTCAGTTACAGATGGAAGAGAACTCTTCTAGATACGGTTCAAAACTGAGATTTATTTTTACGCATCTGAGATTAGCTTGGCAGTACAGTTTATCCAGTCATGGGGATGCAGGAAGGAGAGGGAAGGCTGGAAAGAAAGAGAAGAACCTGAAGTTCTGCCATGTATAATCAAGAAAGCTCTTTAGTACCCAGTTTAGTACCCAGAAGCCTCAGGGAAAAGAAATCTCATCTGTGGAAACTACGGACTTGCACACTGTGTTCACAGCTACTGACACAGCACCATTCTGTGTTACTGCTCATCTGCCAGTCTGCAGGAGATTGAAATTGTCTGTTTTGCTTGCTAGATTCAAGGGTTTACTTTTGTTACAAGCAGAACTGTCTTACTTCTTAAGGGAACTTTTACATTATAAACAAGTGATTTACGACATCAGTGTTTGTGTAGTTTGGTTTTACTGCCGTCAGAACTAAATCACTGACATTTATCAAAAACAGAAATTACAAAGGGAAGACCATAAGCACTCTGTAAGAGCTACCACCCTTGATCTACTTGCTATAGCACTGGATAGAAATAACAGCTAAGAAAAAAAGCAGCTTTCTCTGTAAAATACTAACACTTGAGTAAACAATTACAGATCCAATTCCTGAAATCCATTGTACTCACAGGCCTGATACAGGAAAAAAAATCCTTGTTCTGAACTCTGCCTGCCTGTCTTCAGTAAATGGCACTGAATGGTACTGGGACAGTGGCTGGGGAAACACAGGTAAGTTACAAGAAAAAGATGTAACACCATGACATGCTCCAAGTATAGTGCTATGATCAGCTCTCCTCCCAAGGCCTAGAAGACAAGTCTTATGGGATGGAAAAAGGGTACAACCACATAATCATGTCCTGAAGAAAACTCCCTGTACTACTCATGAAGAAATCTGAGTATTCTGGGATACTATGAATTGGTATTTTGTGATCTTTACTACTACTGCAAAGTACAACTCAAGCACTCACCGATGAGACTTCCCCGCCAGTCCAGCTTCTCCGCACAGACGTTATCGAACTGCCCCATCTTGGCAATCTCTGCCTGGTGCTGAGCGAACGCCAGCTGCAGAACAGCAGGGGTGGGAAACACGGACTGAGGGGGCTGCAGCCAGGAGTGCTGCACCTCAGCTACCTGTGTTTGCTCCCAGCAGGCTTGGGATAGGTCCCCATGTAAACGAGAATTTCCCCGTTGTCCCCTTGCAATGACAATACATATTTGGAAAAGTCTACTTCTTTAGAAAAGTGGCATTCCATTCCTGTGCCAGAGCCATCCCACTCCAGCACTCTGCTATCCCTGGGTCTGACAAGCTGCAGCTCAATCCTGATGACGAGATGTGAGGGCAGATTGCATGGCTGGGCTATGATCTGGTAGCTTAAATTCCTCCTCAATAAAACTGAGCCTATTGTACCATCAGCCACTTAACCACCATTAATGAAGCACTGATCTGGTCTATCACAATCAAACACAGTTTCTGCCAGGGAATCTTAAGAAAAAACTCCTCATAACATATTTCTGTATAACTTTTCTACCAAGCTGCTTTAGTTAGAGGTCACATCTGCCTTGTCCACGTGGTGAAATCAGAGTTCTACTGCTCTCTGAACTTTGTGCACCTCTACAGCAGGATAAAGTTGTCAGGGTTTCTTTTGTTCTTTAAGCCTAACACACCCACCAACATATAAAATAAAATGTTTACCCCTTTATTTATTTTGCAGTTAATTAAAAGCTTTATGTAAACTAACCAAAGGAACTAAATAACCGTAACTCCCTCAATAACTGTAAAATTTTAACCCAAAAAGCCATTAGGATTACAGAACTTACCTTATACAAATAAAGCCAATTCCACGCAAAACTGATGAAAAAGCTTATTAATAAAACACGTTTTAGCTGAACAAACCAAAGAATACGTGTCCAAAGTTCTGTAGCTATTACAATTACAATGCACACTAAGCACAAGAGTAGCTGAAAAAGAAGAGAGGAAAAAATTATGACCCACATTTGGAATTTCCAAGCTTACTAACAGTACACGTGAAGAAACTTCCAACTTTTGTTTTCACTCGTGTCATTTACACAGAATAGCTGAGAAGTTTTTCCTTGCTTCCACAGCCCACCTATACAAGGCAGAACAGTTTCGTGGCAGTACTAGTATTCACTCCTATCACAGCCCTACACTGCAACTGCTCTTTTGCTTCTTGTGATATTTAGTTATTTCTTCCTTAGGATGTTTGTTACATTAGCGACCATACTTCTAAATTATCAGATTGCTGTCAGTCAGTGCGTGAGCAGTGTGTGTCTGCCATGAACCACAGAACAACTGCTGCCAACTCCTGCACTTTGGTTAAGAGACAAAGTTACAGTTTGGGTACCAGCAGCAAGACTTCAGAGAAGCACTTCACAGTGTCTTTCCACCTGAGGACCCCTATCAGAGGTTACTCACAGCTTGCTTTTGTCATCTGGCTTCCAGGGCCCCCTCAGATCTAGGCAGGCTACATACAAGATTATGTCAGCATAAAACATTAGCATATTCTGAATTGTAAGGATTTATTCAGAAAGCTTCAGCTTATTAGAGATCCTCAGCTTAGCACTTTTTAATTCCCATAGTCACGCTCTCCTCTCCAACACTACACAATTTTTCCACAAAATTTGCGAAAGCCTCTGATCTATAAGAGCTCAAATATATACTTGGCTCAGTATAAATATATTCCAACTCTTGCAGAAGCCAATGGCTTCAACATCTACATGAACAAGAGACAAACCTGGAAAATCTATAATGCATGAGGTGTCAGCTCTAGTGATAAGAAAGTGCTAGAGCATAATGAGTCTGGCAACACAGATATAGAAGACAAAAAGAAAAAAAACCCAAATCAAAGCTACAATAAGAACAGATGACCACAGGAATAAAAGACTTGAATTCCTTCTTAAAGCAAATATATCCTTCAGCAACCATAACAAAAGTGACTTACTGAAAGTACGATGGAAAGAACTGCTTTATGTGTGGAGTTAAGATGGTAATATTAATTGACTAGCCTTGCATAGAGAAACTGAAGAAAACAGCAATTAAAACCAACAATCAACCTTCATTCTCTTACCAAAAACAAATTATATAGATCAATTCCAAAAGCATCTTCAAACCTCCACTTCCAAGCTTGATCATCATGGTGTTTAAAATTGATCAAAATATCACTCAGTGCCTCATCCAGGGCACCTGGCTGCCAGCCTTCCTCATTGACAAACCTGAGGATCTCCAAATACGTCTGTCTTGTAAGAATGATCTCAGCATCGTAATGGACATGGCCCACGTTTTCCTCCGGCTGAATTCAAAGCAAAACAATGGTTAAAAGTTGCTTATTTGGAAATAGAAGCACATCCCTAGGCAAAAACCTGATCATATTCATCCTGAAGCAGACTGCAGGATGCAGGGGACACACTATGAGTCTGTAACCTTTTTGTTCGTCTAAACTACATGAAACACAAATCAATTGGTTTGTAATCCTTCAATTCTACAGCAAAAACCCTAAAAAAATAAAGTGAATTATCTCACCTGCTACTAAAATTTCAGAACCAGTGCTCATTAACAAGTAGTAATTACATATGCACTACGTGTGCTTCAGTCACGGCTGGATAATACAGATAAAAGCTATTAAATACTAAAATAAGAAGTTTTACTTTGCTAAACATAATATTCCTTATTTAACAGTAATTTTGCTTATTAAAAATCAATTCTACCTCTGAATATAAAAAATCTCCAAAGACAATATAATAAAGTGCCCAGCCAACAACTGAAGTATTGTGCAGCCACTCACTCCCTCCAATATCCCTCCTGGTGGGGAGAAGAATCAGAAAAAAGGTAAACCTCATGAGCTGAGACAAGAACAGTTTAATAATTGAAACAAAATAAAATGTGATGGTAATAATACTACTAGTCATGAAAAACAGAGAAAGAAGGAAATAAAACCCAGAGGAACAAGTGATGCACAATGCAACTGCTCCCTGAGCTGACCAATGCCCAGCCTGTCCTCCAGCAGCCCCTCCCGGCCAACTCCCCCGGCTCATCCTGAGCACAGCAGCCATGGTTTGCAACATCCCTGGGGCCAGCTCAGCTCAGCTGTCCTGGCCACGCTCCCCCACAGCTCCTCCTGCACCTCCTCGCTGGCACGAGGCTCTGAGAAGTCCCTGACTTAGAGAAGGCACCACTGAGCAACAACTGAAACACCAGTGTGTTATCAACAGTGCTCTCACACTGAATCCAAAACACAGCCCTGCACCAGTTACCAGAAGAAAATTCACTCTGTCCCAGCTGAAACCACTGCATAAATAAAGTAATAATGTGATTCTTATATGGAAACTCTAACAAGCTACTATTGCTTGATGGTTAGAATCACAGAATGGTTTGGGTTGGAAGGGACCTTAAAGATCATCTAGTTCCAATCCCCCACCATGGTCAGGGACATCTACCACTAGACCACATTGCTCAAAGCCCCATCCAGCCTGGCCTTGAATGCTTCCAGGGATGGGGCATCCACAACTTCTCTGGACAACTTCTTCCAGTGCCTCACCAACCTCACAACAAAGAATTTCTTCCCAATATCCAATCTAAACCTCCTCTCTTTCAGTTTAAAGCCATTCCCTCTTGTTCTAGCACTGCATACCCTTGTAAAGAGTCCCTCTTATAGGGCCCCCTTTAGGTACTCAAAGGGTCTCTAAGGTCTTTCCAGAGCCTTCTCTTCTCCAGGCTCAATAGCCCCAGCTCTCAGTCTGTTTTTGTAGGAGAGGTGCTCCAGCCCTCTGAGAATCTTTGTGGTCTCCTCTGGACTTGGTCCAACAGCTCCATGTTCTTCTCTGCACTGGGGACCCCAGGGCTGGACACAGCACTGCAGGCTGGGTCTCACCAGAGTGGAGCAGAGGGGCAGAATCCCCTCCCTGCCCTGCTGCCCACACTGCTTTGGATGCAGCCCAGGGTGCCTTGGCTTTCTGGACTGCAAGCACACATTGTCCCTGGGCAGAAGGACATCGGAGTGCTGGTGAACCTGGCAATCTCAATCCATTCTCCACCCAAGCCTATACTTGTGCCTGGGATTGCCCCAACACATGTACAGAACCTTGCACTTGGTCTCACGAACTTCATGAGGTTTGCACAGACTCACCTCTCAAGGCTGTCAGGGTCCCTCTGGACGGCATCCTTTCCTTAGGAGTGATGTCCTCAGCCAGGTTTAATTCTATTTGGGCTTTAGCTTTCCTAACCTGATCCCTGTCCCTGCTTGGACAATTTCTCTGTACTCCTCCCACACTACCTGTCCTCGCTTCCACCCTCTGCAGGTTAACATGGTACAATACAGGTCTTAAAAGTCTGCAACAACCCAAATCTAGCTCCTTCCAGTTTCCAACCATTAACATGAGCAGAACAAGGTGTTCCTACAGCTGCATCCCAACAATAGATGTTTAGATACACTGAATTCACATAGCCTTCCTTTGGACGCTTTACAGATCAAATGGCAACTGTGTCTCCTCAGCAGTACTGGATGCACATACTTCTATCATCTTTTCCTTTGCCAATCAGTTCCCTTCATTTCATTTAAAGTACACCAGTATGATTAACCAATGCTTGGTAACTGTGAAAACTACATAAAGCAGTAATATGCATTAATTTTAATTAAGTATTTTTTAAAAATGACTATTCAAATACTTACAAGGCCAAGTTTTCCAGCTTCATTTAAAATCTTATTCAAGTATCGCTTAAAAATATAAAAGCTGCGGCTTTCATGTGATTTGGCATTCCTCTTCTCACATTCTGCAATCTGCAATTGTGCAAAAGACACTTTTATTCACTTTGCTCAAACCAGCTTCTTCATAGGAGAGAAAAACCCCCAAACATACCAACATTAAACTCAGGATTAACAGGGGCACATTTCTTTAGTTTAGCAACTAAGGATCCCAGGATTAGTATGCCAGATAAAAAGCATATGCAGTTACTGAAGATACTACTTTCCATGGGACTGGCCAGTTCCACAGATTTCACATCTGCTAGGAATATTCAAATCCTGACCTCAGTAAGGCTAGAAACAAATGTGAACATCTGGATCTCCTTGTATTTTAAGTTTGCATCGGGGTAAAAAAAAAAAAAAAAAAGAGAACTGCAAAAAATCCTACATAGCTAAAACAACATTAAAATGACACATATCCCATTGGGTACTCAAATGGCTGAGGGCAGTGAGTGTCCCAGTGGCCACACAAGCATCCTCACACCCTGGGAGGGGGTCTGAGAGCAGCTCCTGAGAGCTGCAGCACTGCACACTGCTCTGGTCTCTATGCCCACAACCCACCCCTTAAAATCAAACAGGATAGAACAGCTTGAGAACAGCATGGGGTAACATCAGCACCACACCTTTAAACTGTTGACACTGGACAGAAGCACCTAGCTCCTGTTGATTTTGTTACACTATAAAACATGTCAGGATACAGACCTTTGTAGGCAGAACAACAACTTGAAATTGACTGCAACCACTTTCAGTCTCTCCTCTGTACAGAGGTTCCCCCTCCATAAAGAATAAATTATGCTAGCAATGCACCTGTTTGATACTATCCAGAAGAGCATCATCAAAAAGCACAAACTATAAAACACTGGAAAATATTCTAAAGAACAAACCTTGCGTTCCAAGGAATCTACTACCCTGGAACAACTTTGTGAGATTTCAGCACTGACTGTATCCAGAGCCTTATCCTGAGAGTCATCATAGTTTCCCTAAAATTACAGAAGAAAAACATTTTTAGAATCCAACAATTTGACCAACATGCCGTTACACTTCTCCAGTCACATCACTTTAGAAAGACCAAAGGAGCTAAAAACTGAGTGTAAATCTTTGCTGCTAATACTCTCCCAATGACACTCCAGCTGCCTCTCTGCTGTTGTTTTAGGCTCCAGATGGACAACTGCTTTGAGTTTATCTAAATGCACCCAGAAGGTGAGGTCTTGCCTGTCCTCCCCCACCTGCCCTTTCCCCTCCTTCGAGTGCTGGTGATCCACGGAGTGCACCAGATTAGATAATGGCACTGGCTAAAGACTGACTCAGCAGGCAAAGGGGCAGTTTTCAGCCAGACAAATTCCCAGTCCTGTTGGCCACGCTGCCAGCCAGACTGCAAGTAAACACAAACCCCATTTTGGGCTGCCTTTCTTTGCTCCAGAACACTCTATGTTTTCTGTTCATTACTCAGACCCAGTTTTAGCAGTGCTGCTTCTACTCAACCAGGTGTGCACACTGAGGAAGTCTCCAAGAGGAAGCACAACAGCACATGAATCAGTGAACTCACGCTGAAACCAGGTTTGAGGGCTTGGGCGGCCCACACAGCCTACTCACCTAAAAACTCACTGCAGAGCAGAAAAGAAATCCTGAAAAGATGGATTAAGACAAAGTAGTAATTTTTTCCCTTTAAGATGTAGTTCTATTTTTGTGGGAGACAACAATAAAGCTACTACTTTTTTTATAAAAGCCGAAGCAGTTGGGCTCCAGGCTTAAAGACTCCAAAGCTTGCTGCTGGGTCTTAGGGATGCTAATGACTATCAGGTGGACTTGGAGAAGCTGGAGACTGCTGAAGAAAGCTGGGGAGAGCAACAATGCACTCTGCATTTTTTAGGCTTCAGAAAATTATGTTCTGTAGTGTTTAAACAGTATTACTCAAGACTGTAAAACCAAACTTGAAAGCTGAATAATGGCAAAAATCAAGGGTGCCCATACAACCACCTCCAGTTTACAGCGCCACATGTGCACATGTGCACTAGATAACCAACATGCATCTCATGGGATTTAGAGTCCGTTCCTCATACAAGACAATGGAGACAATTCACCTTGTTAAAACTAGTTTTTTTCCTACTTCATCTTCTATTCAATATTAATAAATCATTAAAAGTACAGCACTCAATTCCTGTTCTGATCTTCCTTCTGAAAACTGAGACCCAGCATTACAAGACACCATGGACTTTCACAACAGTCCCACACGAGAAATGAGACACTGGTTCCTATTGCTGGGAAACTGGTTAATTAAAATAAAATACAATAATTAACTTTAACTCCCCCAACTTTTATCAGTTAGGAACCTGATTTTCAAGGTATGTAATACCATACTTGAGAAACTAGTAAGAGCTGTTTAACCCAGTACTTCTCAGAGCAGTAGCTTGTGGTGCCACAACCTGCATAAATCAAGCACCACCTGTGAAAATACAAAAAGCCTGCTTGATATGACTTGATGTGAGTGCAACAGAAGCTCATCAGGAAAAGGTCCTGAGCTAATTACAGTAATGTAGATCACTATTTCTTTCCTTGCAGTTTTAACCATGGACATACAAGACTTTTCTGTGTATGGATTCAGGTACAACATCATAATCCCTTAAAAACACCATACTGCTATCGTTATCTACTGTCACCATTTAAGAGCAATCTACTAACAGCATGTGGCTGTTTGGGAGAGACACACACCCTTTCTTCTTCTACCTTGTAAGGTCTTCTCATTGTTCCTGATGCTGCATCATAATTGAGCATATCCGTGGGGTCAATCCATTCATCTTCTTGAACTTTACAGCTCCCTATCAGCATAACTGCACACAATACCAAAGGAAACAGCATCCTGTATCACTGAATATAACAAGAAATTCAGGTATTTAGGTCAGGGTGTAACATGCTGTATGGAAAAAAAAAAAAATCTTACATGAAAAAAGTAAAAGTGGTGCTTTTTAAAAACTCAGTTCTCCATTAAGCAGGTTTAAATTCACTCCCATACTTTTTCCCAAGGAAAATGCTGGCAATAATATGCAACAATTAAACTGTATTATATGAGTGGATCAATACCCCTGACTTTGTTATCAGCAGGTGAGTAGCACAGAGTTCAGCATTGCTAAATATGATAAAACCGTGCAGAACTCCACCACACTTCATGACAAGGGTATTGTGTTAACAGTAAGGCAAATTTTTCCGTCACATTAAGAAGAAGAAGATTTGGCAGAAAATAAACCTCCCTTGCATTCCAGCTGTTCCTCAGATACCAGAGGGGCTGGTGGTGGTTGTGCTTTGATTCTGAGGGACGGCCAATTCAGCACTAAAAAGGGAAGCACAGAGCCAGTGTAGCACTGTGAGTCCAGTCACATTCAAAAAGAACTACCACAATCACAGATTCACAAACAGTGTGACCGACACACGGTAAGGCTGGTCATACCCAACAAACTCTCCTGGCCAAACCACAGTCTGGAAATCTTCAACAACCCTCAGGTGCAAAACACTGTCATCTGCTGAGCAACAGAAACGCAACTTCTTGCTGGGTTGTCAGTGATAAACACACTGTCTGCAGGAGTATGTACACAAAAAATATGAGCAATTAACCGGCAACAAATGCGTTATGGTGGGAGATGACTAAAAGCACAATCACAAACAGAAGCTGGCTCTCTGAATTTCCTGAGGGAGCACTCGGTGTTCGAGCCTTACCCAACAGGCATTCCTATGGGGGAAGAGAGAGGCAGAGCCCGCCGACAGTCCCAGGATACAAAGGTGGAGTCTCCTCTGACCCCCGCCCCTCTTAACCTATATTTATATTGGGTGTTTCTGAGGGAAGGTAAAAAGTAGAGTTTCAGTTGATGACATTTCATATTTAGGTGCAGTTTGAGTGACTTTAGTCACACATGTAAAGTACGTACACATCTTACTTCATTAGCGCACGTTGGGGTGTGAAAAGTGGTATGACGGAGGTATGTTCGGGTTTTGGTCACCTTTTGGGTCATTCCTTTGGCTTAGCTCCCCTTGGCTGCATTGTTTTAAAAAGAGCATGGCCACAACACCTCCTGCCGCTCCACCATCCTTCGTTCCCTCTCTGAGAGCGATACACCGAGCTCCCTCAGTGATCCTGCTCCTAAAGGTGCAGGCAGCTCGTCCCTGGAGAACAACTGCCAATGCGAACACTCCTCCTTGCTGCACTTTGTTTTTCAGTATTTTTCCACAAAGGGGCCAGCAGGACCGCCACACAGAACTCACCCTGGCCAGCCTTGCAGGGACATCCCTGCCCTGCCCGGCGCCACGGCCTCGTCCTCTCGGTGCGGCTCCGCCAGGCCCCGGGCCCCGCTCTGGCCCAGCCCAGGCCGGCACTGCCGCCCGAGCGCTGCAGGACCCGAAAGGGCCATAGAGAAGCGGCCCCGCACCTTTCTCCCCCGCCCTCGCCTCCTTCCCGTCGGCACTGACACCGCGCTCCGCCGAGACACGCAGCCCTCAGCCCCTTCCCCGCTCCCTCGCCCGGACACGGCGCAGGCCCCAGTCAGCGGCGCCCGCCCCGCCCGCGGCCCCACTCGCGGTACCT
>VXAZ01009789.1:3382651-3408897 GCA_013399875.1 Gymnorhina tibicen | reverse complement strand
GGCACGCAGCGCAGAGACGTACCTTCGCTAAATGCAAGCTCAAGCACAAGAGGCGGGGGTGTAAAATCATGGATGTAAAACCAGATCCGCTCTGTAATGACACAACCTGGAATAAAATTAATGTCAGGAAATCACTATTTGTATAGATCTACTAATTAGCTAATTAATTTATATAGATAGATATAGATATACTAATTAACATAGTCTGCCAGCTTTGACCACAGAGACTAGAGAGACGCTATTTTCCTCCAAAGTAGCTTTGTATACGTATCATTGATCATACATTCATATTATTGTATATGTAACCAATAAACAAGATTTTCAGCTCTACGCTACTGTATTATTATTTACTGCACTGCAAATTCTGATACTTGGAAGCAGTATCAAAGCTCTTAAGTATTTTATAGTTCTGGCATACTTAAATCATATGTCAAGCTGTTGTATCACAGTTGGATTGAGGAATTATAAACCAAGAATCTGAAAAACCAGATGAAACGGGTGCAGGTGTTGGAGGTCTTTATTGAGATTATAGCACAGATACACTTCTATAGTTACCTTTCCACTTTTATACAATAGTTAAAAATGCTTGCTACAGTGCACATATAATTTAGTAACCAAGAGAATCCAAAACTTAACTGCAGTTCAAATAAATAAATAACCTAAAGTTTAAGGTTTATATTTTAAAAAGTAAAAGGAACTGTACAATATGAAAATATAACAATACATAAACATTAGAATCTAAAGTTTTGTAGAAATAAAACTGCAATTTCCCATACATAAACAGTGCAAGAAATAAAATTCAGATAAGCTTCTGAACTGGGAATTTAAACAATTCTTAAATTATCATGCAGACATAGCATTTTAAGCCATGCTGGTTTCTATTACAGCATTAATGGTATCCCTTTTACTTGAAAAATTGATAGCCATTAAGCTCACTGTGACAACTGCTGCCAATCCACTCTTTTCTACAGTACATTATACACAGAGGTATTCTGTTGCATTCAAAAAGTAAAATATTACATGTTTCTACTGAAAAAAGTCAATATTTTACTTTTTCCCCTCCAACATGTTAGCTGGTTCAAAACAATGTCATGTAGTAAAAACAGCAACATTTTTCCCAGGTTAGATGAAAAGAAAGAAAAAGCCCCACTATATAATGGACCATAATCAAGAAGTGGTTACTACCTAGTCAACCTTTAAAGTTCAGATATTCTTTTACTAAAAATGCTGAAACTCTGGAGATGTTATAAAGTTTGAGCTCTTGTTTAAAAGTGATGAGTACAATAAACCTGAAAAAACAGTGGAAGTAGTTTTTCTTTTATGTGTGTGTGCAACTAGTTACATACAGACTTGATTAAAGTGTTCTTCAACTTAAGTTTCTATACAAAATTCTCATTGAGGCAAAGAACAAGGAATGCAATTAATACCAAACTGTAAACACATCATTCATGTTACTCCAAGTGCACATCAACAACAGAAGAGTTCTCCTCATAGACTTTGGCAACAAGACTACAATAGGTCACAGCAGCATGAGTTCAACGTGGAAGACTGGAAGCACTGCAAAAGAATATACTAAAAACACCAAGACCTCCTAGAAACCAAAAAAAATCAGTGACAAGTGCCCCTCCTCTTGACAAGACACTTTCCTGCTCAACTGCTGCTCTCTCAAAGCCTCATTATTATTACTTGTTTGGACAGTTCTGTAGTCTAGGGTCTCTGTGCTTTAGCTGCATAGTTGCCTTTGTTTGCACTCTAACCATTGTAGGTCCAAAGGGTTACAGTTCTGTCTGCAGAAGATGACAAGAAGGAAAGATCTTGCGTGTGCCATCTGCATTGAATAACTTTGTCCTTGTGCTCCCCTACCACCATCAGAGGAAGCTGCTTTGTCAGGTCCCCTGTGGAAGAGGAACAGAAATCATTACTCATTCCATGAATCCATATTCCAGCCCTTGGGTGGTGGGTCTTTTTTTAACCACTTTGCCTACTTAAAGGCTACATCTGTATTTCACCTTATGAAGTGTACTTGACCCCCCCCTTTCTCTCTCTCACACACAGAGCATAACAAAAGGACCCAGTGTTTCAGTTTTTAGGCATTACTGGACACAGTACAACTTAAAAATGCAGATCTCCACTGTTCTTACACAAGGTGATTAAAATTTAATGGTCCAAGAAAATCAAGTCAATTAGATACACCCAATATCTTCCTTCTTCTTAACTCATCCCAATAAAAAATGAGAATTACTACATTTTCTAGGGTTTTTTTAAGGGTCAATTTTATGAACGCTGTCTGAAAGCAACAGTCATCTCACCAGGCAACAGTGTTACTCAATGGTTTTACTGTAATGAGACCCTCACCCCAAGACAAGATTCAGTTCACAGCCTACACTTTCAGCGACACAACTAGCCAATTTCAAACAGACACAATCACACACATACATGTCCAACCTTAAAAGCTCTACTATTTTTTCCCCTTTTAAAGTAAAACCTGATCCTTGAGCCAAGTTGTCAACTTCAACATTAAAAGCCCCAAATGGGAAGTTAACCTGTGACCCTTTGCCCGTGTTACCTTGCAGGTCTGTCACCTTGATCTTCATGTCGTAGGAGCCGGTGAGCAGGTAGTGCGCGCCCGGGGAGAAGCGCACGGAGCGCACGTCGCTGCTGTGGGGGTGGTAGCTCTGCACCATGCGGCCCCCGCGGATGTCGTACAGCATGCAGCTCGAGTCCTCCTGGCCTGTGGCCAGCAGCCTGCCGCTGGGATCCACTGCCACTGAGGCCACGGCACTCCCTGCAGGGGACACAAACCCAACAATCCCACAGCAGAGTTAGCTATGTTTGTGCAAATAGCCACGTTTTTTGTTAGTGGGTTTTTTTTTTTTTTCCCCACAAGAACATGCATTGTAAAAGAACACCAAAAGCTGGCCTCAAATTTAAGATGAACATACCCAGGTTAGAATAAGGAAGTCTTTATGTTTCAGCACTAAAAGCCCTGAAGCCATAGGTCACACACGAATCATAGCAAAGACAGATTAAAGCTGCACGAGAAAGTATCTGTTCCATCAGAGGAAATAAAGTCACTCTTATGAAATAATGTGGAATACTGCAAGGCATTCACCCTGGCCCTAAAGCTTCAAGGACTTCAGTTAGGTTGTTGTATTTGAAAATACTTAAAAGCGTCTGTTTGAAAGTCGTAAGACAAGAACATTACTCTTCTGAAAGGAAATACTGCTTTAGGAACAAACAAACCAACCAACCCCCAGGTAGAGATATCCTGGCTGGTTCTTTCTTTAAGCCACGCCTTTCTTCTGTGCCACACCCCCTCACCCCCATTCTCTCTATATGACCTTGACATCTTCAAAGTCTATTTTCATGCCAGAATGATTAGAAGCATGATAGCAAGTCTTGCCTGTTCCATGAAACGTTGTTCCCACAACACGAACACAGCTTGGCACTCTCAAATCCCAAAATCTTACAGTCTTGTCTTGGGATCCAGATGCAATCATCCAGCCACTCCATGTATAAAGTGCTAAAATATGTCCTGTGAAGAAGAAGACTTTTAAATTTGATTAAGCATCATTAATCCAACACTAAAATATTACAGTTGGGATTATTTTTTGCATTCAGAGACTTAACAATCCTGCAAGTTGCATGATTCATTGCCAATGTATGGCAACAGCCAGCTTTGTGCCTTCCCTGGAATGGGTGTGCACTCTCTCCATTAGATTAACAGCAAACATATTTAAGAACAAACACTGCCCACCTCCCCTCAAAATACCTCAAAAGCAATTGGGAGAGGAAAAATAAGTCTTGCTAAAAAGAAAACCACAATGACTTTAAACCAAATCAAACCACAACAACCCAACAACTTTATTAGAATATAATACAGACTTAGAAAGCGTGAGAGAAGCCACACTGTACATACCAGTGTGACCACTTAGGGCATGCAGGCCTTGTCCTCGCTGACAATCTGTTGTATAAATATTACAGTCCCCTGCTCCAGCACTTATTAAAATAGCACCACCACTTTCTGGGCCTTCCATAAAAGCAAGGTCTCTGATTGTCCCATCGTGCATGCTGAATTCCAAATCTGGTCCTAAAATAATTTAAAAATCAAGGAACAAAGTAAGGCATACTTTGTTTGTTAGTGCTGTGCCCTTTGGAGTGGCTACAGTGATAATGCAGAGTATTTTAGGCAAGGGTGAACATGCCACCAAGTGCAAACATGGCTGAGCACTTTAGCATAAAACACTATTTCAGTTACTACAGTTCAAATAAAATCTCTAAGAATCTTGGGTTTGAGTGTCGCTTGCGCTTCCTACTTCCTAAAGCTTTGCAAAATGTACACAGACCATCACCACTGCCAACTGCAGCCAAAGTTTCTCATAGAGTACATTTATTTCTTTTTGTAAACTGGTGAACTCAAAAGGCTCTCTTTGCCAGGATGAAAAGATCACTGAGAGCACTGAACCATGAAGGACAAAGCAGCCTAAGTTCAAAACAGCGAAGATAAGAGTCATGTTCACTGTATTGATTAGGAGGGCTGGGCATGGAAAGCTGTATTTGCTAGGACAGAAACCTTTTTAAGATGGGTGAGAAGAGAGAAGTAGGCAAGAGAAAAGGAAACTAGGAGTGGAAATAAATTCTTAGTGACAACCAAGCTCTAGAAGTGGGTAAGAACATCTGGTTGTTATACTGTATGTGGGGAGGAATCTGCCAGGAGATAGCACAATACCAAAGTCTTGCAAAATGAAACCAAAACAACCAACCGAACCAAATAAAACCCTAAAGATATTTCCCAACCTCTCAGTGGTTCTTTGCTGGATAGAGACCACAGTGATCGTAAAAGGGAAAAGAGAATACATTAAATCTTGGAATAAAAATAACAAAACATAATCAATGCAATTTGAATGGTTTTGATAAATACTGGACAGTATCTGAAAATAAATTCTTTGAACTAAATATACACAGTACCTGTTGCATTACAAGTTTCTGCATTAAAAGGCAGCACTTTCACATATTTATCATTAGAACCAGTAGCTAACAGCTGTCCACAGGGACTCCAGGCTACACAGTAGATTGATCCTTTATGATGCTTATTCCTCTTGAAGCGAACTACAGGTTGTTTAGGAGTATTATAAGCACTGGCAAAAGAAAAGATAAATCCATCATATTTCCTTTTATATCTAAGGGAAACAAAGTATTCTAAAATGAAAATACAATTTTTCTGTTATTCTGGGTTACATGAAATTCACATATACATGTTTCAATGCAAGTAGTCATGTGATCAAAGACAAAAGTATCTTCTCTACCTTATTTTCTCAGTTTTTCCCCATTTTCCCATTGTATCTGTGATTGAATGTGCAAAAAGAACTTACGCAGTCCCTTCACCTCTAAATGCTTGATACAGATAAAATACAGTAATTACTAGCTATAGGACAACAAAACATTATCCCCAGAGTCCGAAACTGGTGTGATTTTTCTCTACATCCTTCATACTTCAACAATTTAATTCTATGGCCACTTTTGAATATGCACAAGTTCAACTAAGCAACAGTAGGCCAAGCCTGTACAAGAAAAACAGATTCACCACTCTACATTAATGCAAGAATCCTGACAGCATCTAAATACACCATAGATTATTATTTGTAAAACCATATCAGCTTTACACATGGCTGCAATAAAAGCAACAGTACCAGTAACTTACATTTCCTTTATTTCAATCAACTACCTTCCTACAATGTTCTTTCTCTGCTCTCACAGCAGGAAGAAATCAAGTACTTAGGATAAAGTATTGCAGTATCCATCTCCATATCACTCCAGTAACATCAACAGGAGAAATTCAACAAATTAAATTGGTATTAAAAAATTCATAAACCTTACTATAAATACATCAACAAAAGAGGCAGAGAGAAAAGGCAGAAGACAATCATCCAAGCCTGTTGAAAAACTTTGGAGATTAACATAGCTTTAGTAAAGAATACGAAAGTAAATCTACATGGAAGCTAATTTTATTTGTTGCCAGAGAGGAAATCTGTGACAGATTAGCCTAAATTAGGATCATTCAACACACTACAGAGCTTCCTAAATGGCCTAGTGCCTTATCTCACACTCTGAGTGTGGATTCACCACATTTTAAGAGCTGAGGATCACTGACTCTCTCAGGACAGGAGAACATCTACCCAGATCAGAGACCACATGTTGCTAATCCACTGCATGGAAGCACTGTGATTATTTGAGCAATGTTTGCAGAACTGTAACATGAATCTCTCAGTGCTTAATATTAAAGGTGTGCAAAAAATCCCACACTACTGTTATACCTTTAGAGAAAGGAAAAAAAATCAACTCCAAACCAACCTGTCCTGAATAATTCCTCAGTTTGAAGGACAATTAAAAAAAAAAAGTTAAAAAGGCCCAACAGAGCTTCAAAGAACAGTTATTCTACACAACCACAGCTCTTTGAAAAGCACGTAATTTGGAACGCGTGTCTAGACTCATGTTGTTACAAGGATTAGAGTATCTTTAAGATAATGTAATCTCTCTGCTGACTTGTAAATCCCATGATGAAATATTTTAGGCAAACTGTAAGCATTGTTAAAATCAACAGTAAGTGGAAGAATTACAAGTTCAGAATGAAGGAAATCTTGGTATTCCTTTCATGTCCAGATGCACTATGTCTCTTGTCACAGCAGATCGTGCACTGCAAGCAGAAACTAAGGCTGCAGAGTTGCTCTAACTTTTCCCAACATGCAGGAAAAGCAGCTGTGCAGGAGCCAACATGTTTTGCACTGCTTACCAGTCAAGAGGCTGTTTGGGCTTCAAGCCCAGTAAACTGGCTTGTATTAGGTAACAGAAATAAATTCCTTTTTTTGTTGTGTCATACATTGCTCATAAATATTTTGGAATTAAACTTCAAAGGTTACCTTATTGATGATATTTAAGGAGGAAAAGAAAAATCAGATTACTTTTTTAACATTTTGGAAGCACGAACATCAGTCCTAAAGTCTTTTTTCCTAAAAAGGGAAGATGTCCCACTTAAAAATCACTATGCACACTCGTAGCTCCCTATAAAATTGTGAAGTTTTAGATGCTTGCACTTCTCCCCTCCTCCAAGAAAACAATGGAAGTGGAGCAGAATTAAGGAGATGGTTATTGATGTGGCAATATTTACTTCCAGGTGAATTTTCCCCATCCTATTAAAAAAATCAGTGGAAAGAAAACTGAAAATACAGGTGTGCCAGTAAACCACACATAGTGCTTTTTCTGTCAAGGAACCAATATACCCAGAAAACAACGTTTAGAGCAAAAACAGGTCAACAGGCACACTCTGGCAAGTTTTGCTATAAAAGTTCAAGAAGATACAACTTTCTCTACTGTTAAGTCTGTTCTCCTGCCAGAGACTGAATCCTGTGAAACCCAGCTTGTGCTGGCTTGGGAACTGACACATGCTTTCTCCCACTTCTACAGCTGGAATATCAAAACCACAGGCCAACCAGTAAACTCAGAAAAGCCCAACTGTTGAGACAAAAGATAACAATTTTATAAGGAAAGGTCTGATCTTGCAAGTAATGAAAGAGAGCAAAGAAGTAGCCCACAAATATACAAATACTTCAGCACATCACCTTATTTTTGCTTAGCAGTTCAGGATTCCAAGGAGAGCATCACTCTATTTATGACAATAAAATAAAGGTATGAAATGTACAGGTATCAGCAGCTACAGGACAAAGAAGTGCTATGATACAGAAAAAGAAATGATTACATTAGCTTTCTTACCTTGGGTCAATTACTTCTGGATAGGCACAAACTCTCAAAGTTTTAGAGTTGGAGCCAACAGCATATAAACTCCCACTGGGATGAAAGGCTACAGCTCTGACAGCTTGTGTGTCTTCTAGAGTATTAATGCAAATAAATTGCTTTTTTGATTTGTCATCCTGTGTAAAAGGATAACAGTCGAATTAGGTTCTTCTGTGTAAAACTGGACATTTAAAAGAAGGTGTGACTGCTTTGTGGAATAATGTAAAGCTACTGTAGCCAAGTATTAACAAGCAGCAGCACAGCAGGCTGGATTGTTTACAAAAGTGTACTTCGAGTAATGTCTACTCCAAGTCCAAGAATGCCATACTTGAAGCTCTTTTCTTCAACTGACTTTTACAGATAACATTATATTAACATTTCTCATTCTCCCTCCAGACTTCCACCTGCTTTTGTTCTTCTAAACAGCCCACCTCAGATGAGCAATACTACAGTTCATTTCTGTGTGAACACATTTGATCTGTGTGAAACTTGCAAGGGGAACAAACCTGCATTTTTAGTGAAAAGTCCAAATCAAACACAGTTTCTAAACCAAATATAATATTAAACATAGAATCAGATTTTCACCCTGTATGTAACACAAAGTTATCATTAAATTATGCAAAGCTTTATTACATCATCCTCCTTGTGACTTCATGACCACCTTTCTAAGATTATGATTTTTATTTAGGTGATGCAGAAACTTTGCAATGTACTTATTGCATTTTTTTCCCTATTAACTATTTCCCTGGGTTTTCAGACCATATTGACTGGAGTCCAACACTCAAAGTTTCAACCTGGAAAACACAAAACACTGGTTGTAAAAGACATCCCATCGGAACATCTGTTGTACAAGGAGCAGCTGTAAGAGCTGGTACCTTTGGGCCTTGAGATCAGAAGGGTTTTTCAAGGTGTGCATGTGTACATCTCACCAGTGTATATAAATACGGGACTGGAGGAGCAAAGAAGATGGAGCAGGACTCTTCTCAGTGGTACCCAGTGAAAGGACCAGAATAACTGAACACCAAATAAAATAAAGCAAATTCCACTTTAACTTTTTTGGTGTTTTAAAAACACTATGAGGGTGGTTGGACATGGGATGAGGTAGCTCACAAAGGCTGGGGAACATCCTCCATCCTTGCAGAGACTAAAAACCCAACTGGACCCAGCCTCAAGCAACCTGCTCTCATTGACCCTCTTTTGAGCAGTGAGTTTGGATTCAGGCTCCAGATGACCCTTCCAATCTCAATGGTTCTGTGACTCTGTAGGCACTGCACCAACCAAAATTCATTCTAAGTATCTCTTAACAGTAAGAGGCTGTCACATGCTCAGGATTAAGTACTGAATCTTTTGATAACACACATGGTAAAAGACAAAAAGAAAACTCACCTCATCGCCTCTTGTCCTAGATAAATTCCCTGAAGAGTCTTCTGACTGTGGCTGAGTGACAGCATGTTCTGATGTGCTGTTTTCATTTGGTGAAGTGTTTAAAATCCCAAGACAAAACAACAAGAGCAGGGACAGATTTTTTGGTAAATATTTTTTGGACTAAAGTTACACTTTCAGTCATTCTCAGAACTGACTAATTTGTGTGAAGTGTTATACATGTCTGAATCATGTTACCATTAAACTATTATTTTTACAAGGGGCAGCCCTTTTTGCAGCAACTCCAAGCACTGAACAAGTGAACTCCAGTTAAAAATATTTTTCATTCCATAACAGACCTATGTACGGATACAATATATACATACAGAAGTGGAAGAATTACTGTTTCTTTCAGGTCAGCACTACTTTTAGTTAACAGAAGAAATTCAGTTCCCCATTCTGCCCTGCTTCTCCCTTCATCTAGTTAGTATTTCATAAAAAAGCTTCCAGAAACTTAGTATAACACAAAATAAACAAGAACTGTACATATAAGATGGAATAAAAAGTCTAAAATTAAAAACAAGCATAAAATGTAAGCCATAACAAATAACCACATTCCTCATGTATGCTGTCAAAAAACCCCAACTTTATAATCCCTACATATTTAGAAAACACTCATCATGAGCTAAATACCCCTATTCAATGACAAATTCATTTGATAACTAAAGATAAATAAAACCAGCTACTCCCACACTGCTAGCAGAAGGATATTTCCAGTCCTGAATGCTCTCCAGTAACTTACCTTTGATTCCCCTGTACAGGTGACTCTTCAGGAAAGGGTATCTGATTGGCTGATCCACACTTGCGAGGAGTGCTTGTATTCAGATTTGGGCTATCGGTTGTTATCCTCTGGCTACCATCTGAAGGTGCTGATGTAAAGTTACTTGCTGGATTGGTAGATGCAATCCCTTTGCTCCCATTACATTGCTGGCTAAGTGTTTGTACATCATTTCCAAGACTGTCCATACCCATATTTAATTCTCCAAGTTTCTGGATAGATCTAATAACAAATGACAAGTTAAAAAACCAAACCATCAAACCAGGTTATTATGAGAACTATACAGAGAGATATGGGTGGGTAGAAGAATGAAAGTCCCCCAACCTGTTAAGAAACTGTTCAGTAAGGTTCTGTTGCTGGTCAGCTCCGTCTTCTTGATTGACTCCTCCTTCTAACAACATCTGCTGATACAACTGTCGCTGCTGTTCTTTCTGCTCTAAGTGCTGCTGGTAACGTAGTCTTTGTCTGTAGTATTCCTGAAACTGCTCTGTGGAATCACGAAGCTAAAAAGAAATGAGAATCACAGATGGAATTTGAATAGTTAATTGTGGTATTTAACCTAAATATTTATTTTCTGGTTCAGTATTTCAACATAGGCATCAAAAAGCCAGGAGATTCACCTCTGAGGACAGACAGTTTCATTCTGCCTTAAAAACAGATACAATTTATGTATTAAAAAGAGAAAGCACTGCCAGTCTATGGTATTCACTGCTGAAGCAGTCCTGCCATAATTCTGAAGGAGACTACTCTTTCCTACAAAACTTTTAAAGTATTACTTAAGATCAAAACAAAAAAGTGATTGAAACTTTAAAATAAAAATCAGAAAACTATGTTAAGTCATAATTTCATCACAAATTTAGTATTTTCTGCCATGTTGACACATCCCTGCCATCAGTCTGGAGACCCAATTTACTCCTCCCAGCAGCCAACTCTGCAGTGGCCTTTCCAAGCGTTACATTTCGCTTTTGAAATTGGTGCCCTGTTGTAACTTCAAAATTCCTTATTTTCTGGACCAAACAAACACCTGAATGTCCTTTCTCATAGTCTTTTCTCCTTTACATACTGTCTTTAGCTTCCCACACTGCCAGCTGCCCAGGACTTGCTGCCTTCTGCATTCCCAAAACTAATTTTTCTTTCACTTTTCTGCTAACAGCTGAGAACAAGATAAAAATGAACAAACAGAAAACCAAAAGCACTTTATTCCAAGGCCAGATTATCCATACTCAACTGCTCTACATTTTCTGAAGAAAAAAACAAACTACATATTTACCTAATAGAAAAAAATGGAAAAACACTAATAGAAAAAAATAGTAAAAGTAAAAAAAAAATCCTCATGTGGGTCTTTGGTTTGTTTTCTGGACAGACAGCTTTGTCATCTATGATTTTAAGTTGTATAAGGACACCCTCATAACTTTGCATTAGTTCAGACAATTCAGGCACATTCTGTCTTTGTAACAGCCTTTGCATTTCTTCTAATTAACAATACTTGCATTATGATTTTTTTTTGCTCTGACACAATATTTTTTTATTTATAATGGATTTCCTGGCTCTGCTGCATTTGCAAAATATTTACCACCTTAGGTTTTCCATGCTGAATACCTGCAATTCAGAAACTCCAAAGTTATCGTTAGAAGTCAAAAGCACTTATTTTCTGTATTTGAAATTCATGAACTATTCCCCAGTCCCTGGGTTATGATCCTAAACAACAAGTATATTCTTGTCTATACTTCTTTCCATGACTGATACTTGTTTGTTACAATTTATTCAATCTCAAGATTTTTTGGATTCTGTGCCACTCTTACCCAAACTAACATGCAAACCTAAAATACGTTGCCCAGAAGCTTTATTCTATAAACTCTGGCTTCTAAATCAGCCTCTAAAGGAACACAGGAAAAATAAAGCTCTGAAAAGAAAGTTAAATTAATTTCTTACTCATACAGGTATACACATACACCACTGTGATGTGGGAAACAAACCAAGGTGAAATTGCACCAGATACTACATTCTTTTCTACTTCTGTGTAATAACCTGGCCACCATCTTCACCACAGCATCTCCTGCCCTCATTCTCTCCTACAAATTCTGCATCTGTTTTATTTTTTTCCCCTTTTTAAGCTTGCCCTGTTCTATACCTAGCTAAGCTCTTCCTTCCCTTCCAACGTGCATACAAAACACCACCGCAGCAGAGAAGCAACTCAAAGTCCAGGAGGGGAGTGAAGTACTCCAGTTTGGAGGACTTTGTTAATCCTACAGAAGACCCCATTGCCTCAGTCAAGTATCCAGAGCCTACTAGAAAACAGCCCTGTCAAGGCTAGGCTAGTTTTCAGTCCCACACAGACGCCATAAGACAAGACAAAGTTTACTTAAGAAAATCAAACCTGAGTGTGCAAACAGAACAGACAGCATGCTCAATGCTATTCATCACTACCAAATTTAGAGATGGGTATTTAACTGTGGAAAAAGAATAGAAGAGGTAACTGTTTTCATTGTTTCCTTCTGAGCTATTATTTCACTTTCCCCATATTGCTGTTACAGAAGAAAAAAAGGAGAAAATAGATAGTCAAGGCACAGGCCTCAAAGATTAATCCAAAAAAGGTTATGCTATTGGATTCTGAATAGCAAAGATACATTTACAAGTGAATTACCCAGTTTTAATTTCTCTGTGTTCTAGACAAGAACCGATGTAAGATGACCTATGAAACCTAGTGTTAACACCAAAAATTACAAGCTACATGCTAGATTTCTCACTAAAACATGAAGAGGATGCTTAAGCACTGTTTAACATTTTTGGCTGGGGTTTTTTTTTTTCTTTTAAAGATATACAAAACAGTTTAGCTGGACTGCTGATGTGACAAGGCACTCTAATCAGCTGCATTACAGACTCAAACGACAGCAGAACTTTATACAACGGGGGAACAAAAAAGTAGTAGCTTCTTATACAAGATGCAATATGGCATTTTTACTATAGTAAAAACAAGATTCAAAGCAACCCATTGTCATGCATGAAGTTCTCCACACAAAGGCAAATCATTATGAAGTGATCAGAACCCAGCTCAAAGGGCCTCATTATTTTTAAACAAACAAGCACTACCTCATTTTTCTCTTGTTTGGCTGATCCCTGACTCTGTGCTGCACTGAGTGGTTCATTTTCTGGAGCTGAACTCTGGCACGAAGTCTCGCTGCCGATGGGATGCTGTGGCTCCACGGGAGTATCACTTCTCGCAGCAACATGGAAAAGAAGAGATGCTTAACTGAGGAAAATTAAGAGTAGAACATCAAGTGGAGAAAGATAACATTCTAGATTAAGATCTGGTAACACAAGCATGCAAACTACTGAAGTCACATCAAACTGAAGACATTGCTTAGGAAAAAAATGCCACTTGCAATGTGTTACACTAAACAAAATGAACTCCCTGACAAACAGAACACAGCCAGTTTCCAAAAAGCCTTACTAACATGGCATACCCAAATTTCATGTTTTCTATCCCTATGCTTGAATTTTACACCCTTCAACTAACAAGTTACTCAAAATCTCCCATTTCAGAGCAGTTACGTGCACAAAATATATCTGATATACTATGAGACTGAACTCTTTCCTAAGATAGCAGTTTAATTACCACTACCAATCTGAAGTTAAACTAATACCCATGGATGTTTAACATCCATCTGCTTGAACATTCCTGAAAGTGCAAGGCAGAAAAATGTTTCTATTGGTTTTGCTTTTCTTGTATTATAAGTATTTCTGAATGACACTCTTTCCAAAATGGTTTGGCAATCAATCAGTAAACGTGCAGAACACAGTACAAGCCTTGGACGCCCATCTTCAGTTTTGTCAACTTAAGTCTTTTTGACTCAGTGACTTGGAGCAAAGTTTTTTTAGAAGTTATTTTAAACTTTTTGGGTACCTCCGTACAACAACAAAAGTAATTCAGCTGACAAAAAAATTGCTTAATGAACTCAACTTATAAAAGAAATACAGTGTTTCTGTCATGCGCAAGTGGAAGCAAGGGCCAGATTTACATAAAGCTCAGCTTCCACCCTTGCCAATATTGGCATTTAGGCTGGACACTTGATCTGAAGTTGGATTTTCTTCTGAAAACCATAATTCTTTCTTGAAAACTAGGGGTCTGGCCCTACAGTTCTAATCCCGTAATTCTGACCCTAAATTTCAAGAGATGTGTTAATAATGAAAAAACATGTAACAAACTATAAACTTCACATGAAAAGACCTACATAAAGAACTGCAGCAATTAAGCACCTTATTTAGCCCACACAATGATGTTACTTGTGCAGAATTAATCTAGTACTCCAATATTGAAAAGGGAAGCAAAAACCTCTCAAGAATCAGTTTTAACACTGGACCCTGGTCTACTCACATAAATGATAAGGTTTGATACAGATCAGTAAAATTAGGATTCACAATAAACTCACATCTTCAGGAGGTACACTTTGTAAAAATGTAACATTAAGGATACTTCCATAAAACTTCAGCTATCCACAAAAACTCCAGTTGTGAAGAGGCTGGGAAAGCCCAAGATTTTAATCAAACAAAACAGCTCCTTTCAAGCTAAGTATTAGGATAAATATTAAAACATACATTACTGTGAGTATTTCCATTATCACTGGTGAACTGACATCTGTTTGGTAGTGTTTGTTTCCTTTTTACTGAGTTTAATTACAGCTGCTCTTTACCATAACACAACATAGGGAATATTGCTCCAAGGCAAAACAAATAGAGACACCAGCTGTGGCCTGGATTGATCACCACAGCCCCAAATGTCTTCTGCTGGCCACAGCACCCAAGTGCAGGGCTAGTTACCGACCTGGTCCTCTAAGAGCCAAAAAAAAGGTGGTAGCTGCTTTCTAGGGAAGTGTGACTATAACCATTCAAAAGGGACAGGACTGCTGATCAAAAGACAGGCCAGGCAGAAACATGATGATAAACTCTCAGCTGGTAAGTACCACTTCTCCCAGTTACCAGGACATCTCTCTCAGAAGCCAATTTTGCAGTCTACATTTCATTAAAGGACTTATTAATAGCATAACCCAACTATCTCAAAGTCTGATACAAAAAACAATAAATTCATTCAGCTGCCTTACTCATCTTTGGTTTGAAAAATATGAAGTAAAATACTTCAGCTGAGCTACTACTGTTAACAATTCAAGTGATACAGGAATGCTACAACAATGGCACACTGTCATTTTCACTGACTTCACCGTTCACTGCAAATTGCTCAAGTATACTTAAGCAACTAATTTACAGTGTGAGGACCAAAATTATTTATCGAGACTTGAGGACAGAATGCAATGGAGAAAGGATATGGGAGTTACAGCTATTTCACTGTGTCTGTTTATTTATCTGGAATGGAAGAACTCAGTAATAGTGAAAAACCCTAGCTAGACCATATTACATACTCAGAGCATATTTGTCCTCTGTGCTAGGAAACTTTAAGAAAGCCCAAATTGAAACCATAAGGCTCAACCCCAAATATGAAAATCTACTTAGATCATAAAAGCATAAGGAAGAAAACACCTTCTACACAGAGCTTTCATTACAACAGAATTTAAACAACCAAGTTATGCTTCAGTATTACAATTATGTTCAGTGTTACAGTGCAGGTAAGAACACAGAAACAGTGCAACATAAGCTAAGGTAAAAACAGAGCTCTAGCTGCACTTACCGCTCCGGTGACTCTTCAAAAATGCTGTGACATTCAGTATTCTCAAGCATGAGGCTCCTGCTGAGATTCTGTACTCCAGGGTAATGGAAATTAGCGAAGGAGTGCGACATGGGAGAAGTTTTGGTCCCGAGGTCTGTGACCCGCTTATCGTGGTTTGTCAACCCACACGAGAGCCCATCTAAGGCAGGGTTTAAGGAGCGGGTCATGTAAGCGTCTGCTGACTGAGGCCGTCGCATTGGGGATGATGGATAAGGAGAAAGTTTGCTGATAAGAGGTGTCAGAAGATCAGCATAGGCAGCTTTTGTAGGCTTGAGGAGTTTATCAACATGAATATTAAGCATCTTTTGTTCAAAAGCACAAGAAAACACAGTAGCTGGCAGATTCTGCAGCCACGATAATAAGCTAAGGTCCAAGTCATCACAGCCATTACCACACAAGAGATCAATGCCCAGCAATACTTCACTTTCCGTGATTTCTTCTCCTGTTGCTTTACTCTGACAGAATTCCACACAACATTCATAAAGCAATCCCTTCATTACAAGCTGAAATAAGCGATTGTTACTTGCTTTGAAGCCAGCCTCGCTCAGTTTCCTATCTGCTGGAATAAACTCTGCCACCATGACACAGGCTTCTTCAAAGCAGTGAACCCGAGCAGTGCTGGGATTCCAGTCCTTGAACTCGGCATGGTTGGTCAGGCGAGGCAGCGTCAGCAGCAAGCACAGTTTACTGTAGTCTTCCTTAGAGGGACAATATTCCTCCAGTGCATGCAGGCACTGCACGGCCTCTCGCATGGTGAATTCCAGCTACGGAGACATTAATATCAACACAACACTCTGTAGTACATGTGTTTCCACAAGAAAACACTTGACGAGCAGGCAGCAACAGAATTTGTCTGCTATCATTCATTTATTACTATTACTGCTTATATTTTAATTAAAAAAGCATATAGAGTGTGAAATTGCTGATACAAGTGCAGTTACAACAGAAGCAAATTCCTAGATGCTTTGACTTCCTAAAATCCGCTATTAAGTTCCATTTTTTACAGATTTATGGAACGTTTTCGTGTCACTGCAGGTTTGATGGGCTTAAAATTTTAAATCTGTAGCTGAGCAGCTCCAATTCTATTGTAGCACAAAAGGTTACTTCCATTCTCAAAGCCAGCTGACTTATTTTCCCCTTTATTTCTATAACCTATGCCAGTAGCTTTTCACAAAAGCCTTGTAGATTGCTCTAGTTTCCAGTGATTAGCAGCTTTTATACTGAGATTTTCTGTTCTTCAATCAAAAATGTTAAAATGTTCAAAGACTTCTCAGAAGATAAGACCTCCAAATGAATAGCTTTAATACAAAGCCTGTTGATAGCTAAGAGCCAAGAACCATGTTAAATACACAAACCCTGACATTTTTAGTTACAAAGATTTAAAAACCAGTAAAAATCCCCACTTACCCATGTTACCTAGATAACTTCAGTACAGCAGCCTTTGACCCCCAACATGCCAACAAATTTGGTAACATTTACAACAAAATAAGGAACATTAATCATTTTCCCCTCTACTGCTGTCTAGTAACAGTATACAGATTGAGTGATCAAAGAACTAGTACACCTCCCATTTAAACTATAATTATGGACTTCTTTTAACTTTCTCTACTCTGTCAAGAGAAAACCCTCAAGTACAATGTAAGAGTAAAGGGACAGAGAATTAAAATCAATTCAGTCTGGAAAACAAAATCACTTGTCTTAAAACTACTGTCATTCTTAATTTTTAATTTTATAACATTTTTGTCTTAGAAATTTGGTATTACTGTATTGTCAACATAAATGAAAAACTGTAACTAATTTCACAATCTGCACACCTTCTTTGCCAGTTTGAGTTAATATCTCTTTCCATATCAAAAACTTACATCCACAACCCCTGCTGTTTGCACATTTAACTGAAAGAGTCCTTTGTGAACACATCTGCTCCCTCAAAAAACCAATTCTGATCTTTCTCTCCAAAACTAACAGAAATTAAGTGTAAGATCCATTCAACCTTTCACCTGGTCCAAATTACCACAATAAACTTCTGTGATTCCGAGGCCTGCTTCAGAATACTTCTGGAAAAAAAAAAGAGCCCTGTACTTTAGCACAATGGCCTAACATAAATCTGAGGGTCAGGACCACTGACACAGCATATGGTCACTGATCCATCTGCAAAGTTTCAAGCAACCCTTTTATGTTTTTGAGAGCAGGGAGCCACACTCATTTCCAAAGAATATTGATTATTTTCCAATGTTTACGAAACCATTTGGTAATAGCTAAAATTTGTGTATTTAATGCTGAAGCTTCTGCTCTGCCTTTAATCAGACTAATCTCAAGAGATTTTCTGACCAAAAAAAAAAAATCCCAAACCAGAGGCAGTTCTTACATGCTGAGGCTCATCTTCTGCTGACATCGCGTTATTTACACATAAGGCTTCCAAGAACTTCTGCTTCATTATAATGTAACGAAACCTGCAGAGAAGGTGAGAAGAGAAATACTGCACATCTTGCTCCAGTAGTTAAACACTATTCTGGAGACAAGCAGGCTATTTTACATCAAATCTGTGAGTTACGCATAGCTATTGCCACGACAAGGAACTCTGATATGAAATTTTAACAAATTGGTAACCACAACTTCTTTTCTGAAAACAGGAAATATTTTTCTCCCTAACGGCTTTCAGAAATATTCTATTACAAATATCAGAAGGCTAATTAGAAAAAACCAAGTATAGAAATCATATTATTTCTTGAATAGTAGTATGACAGAGCAGCCATCTATTAAAAGGTTGTACAACATGCATCATATTCCTAAAGTGTATGGCACATGACAGCTCATTACAGATTGTGTGCACGTATTTTAAGTACAAGTTTAAACACACACACACACACACACTCTTCAGGAACAGCACACAGACTAGAAAAAAACACCAAAAACTAAGGTGGAAAAGTCAGAACTACTATTTTTATAGACAATACTTAGAAATCCACATATTTTCCAGAACTCAAAAAAACTGAACTCTGACATACATTCTATTTTACCTTTTCTTGTCGAACTTTTCCATACATTCAAGAGGCTGAATAAATTGAAGAACTTCATCCCACTGGCCATCAAGAATCAACTGCCTAGTAAAAGAAAGGATCATTCCTTGAATGTCACTGGACAAGAACATCCCTTTTCTAAGTAAGCAGCTCATTTAAATACAAAACAATAATTTAACACAACAGCTGATGAATCTGCTTTGAAAAGTCAGTGTTTTGCACAGACGCCAAGATGACTGTCTAATAAGACTAACAGGAAGAGCAAAATTCAAGTCTGTTCTCAATATTTTGAAAAAGTAACTGCATACTAGAAGGACAAATATTAAGTACTTTTAAAGGCACATCAAAAAGGACAAAGTTGTCCTGTGTCTCCTGCTTTACCTGTAATTCTTATTTAAAAAAAAAAATCTTACTTGAAGAGTCTGATAAAGGTATCATTTCAACGAATACATCCCAATTAATGAAAGAGAACTTAAAAATGAGTTAATTTTAATTGTATAAATACTGCTGGGGCTAGTTTATGAAGGGGATGAGGAAAGAGAACTCCCATATTAAGGATATAAGAGGAAGAGCCTGGCAGGAAGGGTGCCAGTACAGGAGCTCCATCCCCAAGATCAGTGGGCTGGACTGCACAGGTAGAGCAGTCCAACTTCTTCATGCCTTCCCATCACACACAGAGCTCTCTACAAAAGGCCCAGGCCTACAAGGGAAGGATGAGTTTCTCCAACTAAGCTAACAATGAAACAAAAAGAATTGGATTAATAACTTGAATCTTTCAGAAGTTCTTATTTTGCTTCATTTTAGTCCAATATACATAATTTTAATGACAAGGGAAGGCAGATGAGATATTTGTTCAGTGATAAAATGTACTTTTCAATGTTTTAAGAACACCTGGATAAATTACTTTCTCATACTTCAATATTATTAAGTACCTTTGGCATGAACAGAAAACATCAATGCTGAAAAACTAGTGTGGATCTACACTGATTCTTTTTAATAATATTGAGGGCAATATCCTGAAAGGTAAATTGCACCAACCCTCATGCCTTGATGATAAAAGATACTCTTTTTGTGTTGTTAAATTCAAGATAAATCTAAGTATTATTTTGAAATAATAATAAAAATATTACATATATTTTTGGGGAAAAGCTCTGGAAACCACTCGTCCTTGATCTTAGCACTAAAATACTGTAAAAACGTTTTAGAAGTCAATAAACTACGCCTTCAAGGCCATGTGATTGGTAAGCAGATAATAACACATCACAGATGCCAACAGGTTTTGCTTTCCCATTTTATTCACGCCTATGGTTTTCCCCAACTTAGTCTGCACTGACATTGGCACTTGTTAAGGCTCCTTCCCACTTGAATTCATTGGTGTGCCAGAAAAATAACAAAGTTAAAATGAACAAGCAAACAAAAAAAATCTAGGTCAATGTATGCTGCTGCTGCCTGGTCAGTGACTCCGAGTGGCTCACAGAAGGATGTCACTGACTCTGGAGCTGGGACACGCTGCAGGGCTGGGCCACACAATGGGACCAGGAAAAAGCAGAATTAAGATGAAGGCACAAGGTAAGATCTCCTGTTCAGTGGCATGGGGCTGCTGACTGAATCACAGTCCAGCTCCTGTGTTTTCATAAATGTGGTAGGTAAGCACCAGAAAAAGAAGTCCTACCTTAGAAAGAGCATGTCATCTGAAAACAAGCCATTAATGACCCCGCTTTCTTTCTCAAGTGCCAGCATGCTGATGTGAAGCTTTCTGGAGTTCAGAAAATCTAGTATTAGCTTAATTATTTCAGCTTCTTTAACGTTCACTGTTTCTTCAGCCGTCATGATGGCAGCCTAAATGGAAAGAATTTTAGCTCTGATCAATATCTTATTTTCTGCTTGGTTAGCAAACGTTGGCTACCAACAAAAATTTAAAAATGCAGAGTTATACGACAGACAATAGTGGCATTACAAAAATTAAAACTGCAAGATTAATTTTTGATTAAGTAATTGATTTTGAGGTTGACTACGAAGCCATAATTAAGATCTACCAATGCATCTGCAACTTTTCCATTTCTGTCCTATGCATAAAAAGGGGCCTAGATAAACAAATCTACCAAGAAATCAATCCTCTAGCAGTGTGAAAATATTGTGCTTACTAAGTCTGCAATATGTAAAATTTTCCTCTCTGAAATGCAAACAGTGAAGTTCAAAGAGCACAAGAGTCACTTACCATGTCATTATGCAGAGCTCTCACATATGAACTTAAATTCTAACACATATAAAAAGCACAGCACACTAAAAATGCCATCTCTCCTTACCTTAGCTTTGAAGTAGCATATGACAGCTAAGCCAGGGGTTTCCATTCTTGCTTCCTAAGGATGTCTATTTCTGTCTATTCCCCTCATGAAGGATCTAAAGCTGCCAGCTCAAGGTGGCCTGAGACAGCGCCTGCTGGCTGCCAGACTCCCATGCACTCACTTGCCTCCAGCTGCCTGTTGCTGGCCCTTCCTCCGCACTCCTCACTTCTGTCACTGCAGGAGCTTTCCCACCAGCTCGTGCTGTTGGCTCAGTGTTCTAATGAGCTGTCCAGCCAGCAGAAAGGAGAAGTGGGCAGATGTAGCTCGGGCCCTGGTGGCCAGCAGGCTGCTTGTTTAAAGCTCCCACAGATACAAGGTCCAAGCTCCTCTGCAACTCAGTTCCTCCAAGGATATGAGATTGTAGCGTGTACTCCTCTTAGGGAACCTAAATTAAATTCTTCTTTCAGCTAAATCTTCCTGGTTCCTTAAGTATGACTTAAAGTAGAAGCTGTTCAACTTTCTTTTTCAAATGGTAAAAAGACTTTACAAGTAACTCCTAAGCTGATCTGCTGAAAGAGAACTGAGGATGAGGGGAGAAACCTGCTAACACAGCCAAGCTGCACAGCATTACCTTATCAGGAGCTCTTAAAAAAAAAAACAACAAACCAATCCCCCCCCACCTAGCAGCACTCCTGCAGCTGCAAGAATATGATATAAGAGCAGGAAAATTTCAGTTTAATCCAATGTTACTACTGCAAAAAGGGGCAGCGCCTCTTCTCAGCTCTGCACTCAACCACTCATCCCAGCCAGCTCCCAGCCCCACAGATGGGCTGTGTGCTGAGCCAGACCACTGCTCTGAGCCAGCTGCAACTCAAGCATTTACTCACTCCATGGGCACAGGGGCACCAATGCTGACACAAGAACTAACAGAGCTTTACTTTCTGGCAGTAGCAAAGTCTTAGCCTGACTTAGTGCATAATGAAGCACTCTCATAATCAATTTAAGACCAGAGAAGAAACCGGTACCAGTGATGAACCCTATTGCAGGAGGCAATAGAACAAGGAGAGACATTGGAGCACAGTGATCCAAAAAATGAATAAAGGCAGGGGAGATGACCACACAGAGCAAGACATCCACAGCAGCAGGTTATAGTTCCCTGTGTCTCTCCCTTATAATTCAAAAGGGGACATAAAAATTGTTCTTAATTCCCTCAGGAAATCATTCACTTATGTAGATCCAGCAACTGAAAGACAACCAGCTGCGGGCAACCCATCTCCCAAGACAACTTGAAAACATGATGCAGCCTTCAGGTATCTCATCCTTGGAAAACTGGAGCTAACAAACTATCTACTTCCTACTAGGGAAAGATGCATGGAATCTGAGTAAGTTTGAATAAACCAAATAAAACACTCAGACTATTAACAAGAAATGAATTATTTACCAGAGAGTAAAGGAAGAGACAATTACTCCAGTAAAACTTCTCACTGATCACCATAAACCAATGCTAGTGAACTTGAAGGGATACAAAAACTTAGCCCCTAATAACATGGGTTTTTGCACTATTGTCTAAACCCCCAAATTTTCCATCTTCCTCGCAACTGTATGCCAATTTTTTTCCACGTAAGTTTTTGCCAGAACATTTGACTAGCAAAGCATTCGATTATAGCAGCAGAGTTTATTTTGGAACAACAGAGACCTAGTTGTGCCAGATGAAATGGCCTAACTTCTTAAAATGGCTGGGTCTAATTGTCATTTTAGTCACAGAAGACTCCCATAACCAAGTATTTTGATGGGTTTCATGAAAGACACGCCCAGAGACCATAAGCACACCCTCAGCTAGTAAAGTCAAAAGAAAAAATTAAAAGTCTGGCTTGCAGAAAGCTTTGCTGCAAGAAAGAAAGATACATAAATCCACAAATCAAAATCCAGAACTTGCAGAAAGATGCTTTTTCCTTATGTTTTAGCTCTGTTTCAACTTCCCCTTTTGGCAACTGGATATAGATTTTCGGTTCCAGAGAAAGAAAATCAACCCTACCCTCATACACTGAACGGGAAAAAACCACAAATTTAACCAGCAGTTTAGTATCAACATCTTAATTCACAACCTCATCTAAAGCATTTGCACTTCTCTTTTATTATGCTTTTATGACACTGGTGGTTTTTATATAAACTAATTAACCTCCCTGTCAAAAAACAAAGTAAGGCTTAGGCAAAGCTATACTGAGATTCCCCATCAGAAAACTACTAGAAAAAAAAATCAGACTAAGAATTCCTGTGAAGAAAGGAACACTAAGTCCAGCTTTCTTTTCAACTGGCTCTACTGGACACAAGTGTAAACAGGAAGCCACCCTACATAGCTTCAAAGCTTGTCTTAATTATTTAGATATTATACTGATGACAAAATGAGTGTATTATTCAGTACTTTGCTTCAGAGTACATCTACATTAAGTAAAATCCAGCATCTGTGAGCTGTCTTCCACTTTCCATTGGAGTTTTTTTAAAATAAGAGGTTTGTCTTGAACATAAAGCCTCTGACAATTTGAACACTTAATTTCATTTACTTAATTTTCATAGATCAGGGTAAAAAATGATTGCACACCCCAGGTTTGATATAGGACTAGTAACAGCACTTTTGGGGTACAGTAAAGAAAAACGTATCACAACATCCAAACTCAGTTTGGATACTGAACTTCTGACAAAGAGTTGAAGTACACTGATAAGCTCATCCATTAACAGTATTATGATAATATTTAGTGTGCATTCCCTGTCAGTGCAACACAAACAGCTAGAAAAGAACAGTAAACCTACTAGAGAAGATTTTCATGTAATTGATGGTTTTTAGTCTGATGAGCTCAGACTTCTCTTATAAGCATTATGCTGTCAAAGTAATAAGCAGCATTTTATCATTAAATTATAAATGTACATAGGCTTACACAGCACCCCCTATGAAATCTATGAGGTTTTCTGATATTCAGTGGTATGTCAGTACATGTATAAATAAAAACAATAATAATTAAAAAGCAAAGAACAGCAGGGAAACTCAAGATTAGAGCTCAAGCTGCATCTTTGGTCCATCACACTGTATTGCTTTCTGCCAGCACATATGGCACATAACGTCACAATCTGATCAGCTCAAGCTCTAATACTCAAGAATGATTCAAGCACAGCATTAGCTTGAGGTATAAATGAAAACAAGAATTAGAGCTTAATATTTCAGGTGCCTTGTATCAACCACATTTCCGATGCAACCTTTTTATCTTGCCCAGTCTTTTCAGAATGGCTCTTCTCTACATCTTCCTTCCTTCTCCTGTCCACTCCCTGTTATTTTCTGCTAGTTCTATATTTACATTTGTTTTTCTACATCAAGAAAACAAAAAAACTTCTTGCCACAAACCTGACGCATCTTTTCTCTTTAACTTCACTGGACAAGATGTTGTTTAAACAAGCTCTTTGGAACATAATACCTAATACGAAACCTTCCAGTGAGAGGCTTCACCCTTGTTCTGTTCTTACTCACGTTCTAAGAACATGCCAACAGCAAGAATCCTCTCATGGTGGTAGAAGCATAAGAAAATAATTCTTTAGAAAATTAAAACATATTTATATTCACTTACGCATATAAATACACTATTTCAGAAAAATGTTTATAAACTAGAAGTATCTAAAGATAGCACTAAACAGCCTCTCTAAGCTACCTTTCTTAGAAGAAATGTAAAATGTGTACGCATGCACATAACAGAAATTAAAAGTAAAGTTTAATACTGAAAAACAAATTGTGAAATTCTATAATAAGCGTTATTCATATGTTATTTATCAACCGAAACAGATCATTTTCCAATAGCACAGAATATACATTTGGAAAACCTGGCAAGGAATATAAAGTCTCTAAATATCTTAAAATACAAGAAAAAGATATTATAGTTCAAATCTTAAGTGTCATGCTGTGAGAGCAGTGACACATTTGAAGGGGGACACAATGCCAAATTAGGAGTCTTGGTTCACTGACAGCTGCGATGCGGACCCACAACCTCAGCATCCTGGGGAGCTGTCACAGAAAACCTCAATGTGAACGAGTCATACATATTTAAAAAGCTGGCTATTTTGCATTAAGCTATTTCACCTTTAATCCACCCCACAGTCACTTACATTTGACTCTTGTACCTTCCCAGAGGCCACTCCAGAGTTCTGGCTACACAGAGCCCACAGGGCACTCGGGGCCTGGTCAGTCCCTAGTGACTCCATTTCTGAAGTGCCCTCAATCATCTTCCAGTTATTCTCTAGCTAAAGAATTAAAAAAAAAAAAAAAAAAAGACTATAGGCCAAATTTTTATCACAACTGATTCCCACAGCAGTCAGTGGAGTTCCCTGACACCCATTTCACCCCAAGAAATCACACAATTCATTATCTCAAATGAAATGCATTGAGCCTATTAAGGCCTTAACAGACAAACCTTCACTAAACTCTGCACAGCTGAACTCTGAAACCCTTTCTACTCCAATACACAGCAAATCGGTGTCCTCTTACACACCAGCCTTTCCTGCCTCACACAGATTTTTCACTGGCTTGCCATCTAGTAATCCATTTTGTTCCCCTGCTTAGATCAGCTGTTGCTCTAGAGCCATCCCGGTAATCCTTGTCTCACCACGCTTGGGAGGTGACCGCAGCGCTCTCAGCATTCACCAGTCCCTGTTACAACACGCACACGCCTTGCCCAGCGCATTCCGCACCCCGAATGACAAAAAGGTGACATTAAATTATGCAATACTTCACATCACAGTGAAAACAGAAGGCAGGAAAATAAGAAAAGCCAAACAACTTCCAAAGACTAGAATTTTGACTGTAATACCCCGCATTGTCCCAGTATTTTTTTCCTCTCCACGCGCGATTCCATACGAAATCCAGCCCCGCCGGGTTTACGGCAGCCGCCCCGGTGAACTGCGCCGGGCCAAGCCCGCATCAGCATTTCGGGAACGTGAGCTCAGCACCAGCGGCGGGCAGGGCCGCACGGCCCCGGCGCGGCTCCCGCGGGGTGGCCCCGGACACAGAGCGCTCCCCCGGCCCGCACCGCGCCCGGGCTGCCTCGACCGGGCCACAACAAAGGGGCGGCGGCGCTCGGGCGTCGCCGGCAGCCGGGGCGATGCGCCCCCCGCGGGGGAAGCCACGGACGAGCCCAGGGACTGGTGAGAACGCCGGGCAGCGCCCACCTGGCACCGCGGCGGCCGTAGCCCCCGCCCGC